>CM036568.1:0-46667 GCA_020745775.1 Theristicus caerulescens | reverse complement strand
AGGAAGAGCGTTTCCTTTTACGCGAAGAACGTGTTCCAAATCGTACCGGTTAGTCTTAATACCGATTGGAAGCGTTCGAGTCGCTCTCCTATCCCTTACTCTGACTGAATTCCTCTACTCGCTTCTGTGCTATGTTTTTAATACGCTGAACTATCATTTGGGATTTTTGTTTTTCAGGTGTCTTGTTGTAAGCGTCCCGTGATGCTCGCTAGGTACCCCCCAGCCCAGGTTTGCCTGCCGGTCGTGGAGCGTCCTGAGGGTAAGGGGCCGTCCCCGTGCCTGGAGGCTCCTGGCTCTGCCTCCAGCGGGTGCCCCGCGGGTGCGGCAGCGAAGGCTGTCTTGGGGGGGGGAGAGTCCCAGGCCAAGAGGGAGCGGGGCCGTTGGTTGCCCCGGGGAGCCCGCCCCAGCGTGGGAACGGAGGGGGAGCATGGCAGAGCAGAGCCTGAGCGAGAGGTGCGGCACCGTCCTCCGGCACGCTCCCCCTGCGGCGTGAGGCGGCCGCCAGCTTGCGGGACAGGGGCTGGGGGGGCTGCGACCGTTTGGGGGGGCTGCCCCCATTTTATTTTTCTAGCGGAGCTCCCCTTTTCAGGGGGGGTGTGTACATATGTAAATGGCATTATTAAAGTATAGCAAGCTGCGGGCCGGGGCTGTTTTCCTTGTTTTGTGCCTTTTTTTGGGGGTGATTAAAAGGGGGGTGGGGGGCGGAGGGACCTGGGGAGGGGGGTGGTTGATGTCATTTGGGGCACCCCAGTGTCACGGGGCGGGGGGATGATGAAACAGGAGCAGGTGAGCGGGGGATGGAGGTGTCACGCAGAGGTTTCCCCCCAGAGAAGGGGGCTCACAGCCCCAGAATGCCTGAAAATGTGTGTGCGCGCGCGTGTGTGATTAAAAACATTAAAAACCGTAAATATGGGTGCGAGGCATTGCAGTAGAGAAAAATCTCTCGCCTTTTTATATATATATAAAAATAATATATATATATGTGGATGTGGCTGCTGGGAAGCTGCATTGCTCTTGGGCGCGTTTCGTGCGCCGTAGTCCTTGCTACCGCCGCAGCCCCCATGGCACGAGGTGCAGTTTTGTTGCAGATTTTGTGTGGTTTTCTGCGGGCTTCCAGCTGTGTCTGCTCCACGACAAGCCGTGTGCCTCGCGACTTTCGCTGCCGCCGCCTGGGAGGTGCGCAGGCGTGGTGCCACCCACATGATCCACTTCCGGTGCTGATAATGGCAATGGGATATTGCGGTGCCTGTGGAGTGATGCCACTGTGCTTGTTGCTGCTTCCAGGTAAGGAAACGCCTCTCCCGCCCCGTGGGCGTGCTGTCCACGGGCGCTCGGTGTGCAAAACGCAGACGGCAGTGCTGGTGCCGCCACTGGGAAGTGCTGTGCGCTGGGTGCTCGCTGCTGCTGCTCCTGCTGCCGCCGCTGCCTTTTTCACTGTTACCACCGCGTGGTGGCGTGCGAGGCGCGATTCCTGGTGGTGGGTGAGGGCCAGGAGCACCAGGGAGGCGAGTGAGCTCCTTTGCAGGTGCAGGGGTGTCTCCTGCCTGCTGGCTGCCCAGGGGTGGTGGGACAGGAAGCTTCAACCTGCCTGCTGTTGCAGGCTCCTGGTCTACTGAAGGCGAGCCGGGCCAGGGCAGCCCCAGGGAGGTACCCAAAACCTGATAGAAGGTAAGAGGGGAAGGAGGCAGATATCCCCCAGGCGCAGAGGCCGAGTGCCTCCCTAACTCACCAGAGCTCCCCCTGAGCCTCTCCTGGCCCCGCTCGTCCCGTGCAGCTGCCCCCTGCTCCAGCATCTCCCCTGAAGCCTGTCCCGTAGCCCTAGATCGCCCCCAAGCCCTGTCGTGAAGACCACAAGCTGGCTCTCAAGTGGGCTGGATTCTCCCTTAACACGGGTGCTGTTACCAGCAGTGCGGGGAAGGAGCAGCGTCTCTAGAAGCCCCTGCAGAAGGAAGGGCTTCAGCCAGGGGCGATCTACGGTCATAACGGTCGCAGCTTCTTTTTTCCCCTGTCCCAGAGGCCGCACTGAGGATGCGGTTGTCCATTCCTCCCCTGGGGATGCTGCTGACAGCACCCGGCTCCGGCTTGCGTGGATTATCTCTGCCTGATCTCACTCTCCTTGTGGTGTGGGGTGAAAAGAGACGGGCAGAGCGCTTACTGGCTGCGGACAGGAGCTGCCACGGCTGAAGCTGGAGAAGCTGCAGAAAGGTAAAGAAGAAACGGAAGGCCATCTGGCTGACCGCTGCCGACTGCTGCAGACAAGAGAGAGCCTGCCTCTCCGGGTGGGAAGGGATCCCTCTTCATAGTGCACCGCAGGCCAGACCGCCAATATGCACCGCAGGGTCTGTATGCATAACCCAAAGCGCTGTACAGCCGCGTAGTGCACGAGTGAGGCTATGTGTCTAGGAAGCCTCGTTTCATAAGAGCTGTAAGACCCATGTATTCTCTTAGGTGGAGGACAGCCGAGTGACCGGAGTTACAGAAGAGGAAGGGAGGAGAGAAGGAGGAAGAAGCATCTGAACCAGCCAATTCTCCTGGCAGTACTGAGAGCGAGAGCTGTAGTGAGTCCCAGGCCCTCGGGGCCCTGTCACCCCTCATCTGTGTCCCAGTCCCTCCCTGCCCCTGCCCTGGCCCCCTTTCTTTTGCATGCTGCTGTGATTTTTCTTTTTTTTGTGCTTCCCTGTACCTGTTCTCTTCTCTCTCTTCTTCTGTCCTGCTCCCTTTTCCTCTCTCCCTTTATCACTCTTGTTCTACCGCCCCCTCTTTTTTTTTCTCTCCGCACTTCTCCTTGTCCCTCCTTTTGTTATCCTCTGTCTCTGTCCTGTAGCCTATTGTTGTTTTTCCCTTTTCCATCTTTTTGTCCTGATCTGCATCCATCTCTTCCCCCCCCCTCCATTTCTCTGTTCTGTTCCCTGGCATTCTTTTCCTCTTTGCACCTGTACATGCCACTCTGTGTCCCTGCCTTCCTATTTCCCTCCCTCCCTCCCTCCCTCCTCTTTCTCTCTCTATCCCCTTGTCTGGCTCACTGTTGCTGTTTTTTTTCTATTCTGTATCTCACTGTCCCTGTCCTCCGTCCTGTTCATCTCTTACTCTTTCTGACACTTTGTGCTGCTCTCTGTCCCTATTTTTTTATTGCTTCCCCTCTCTGTTCCTGTTTGTTCTTGTGGTCCACCTCTCTGTTGTTCTTTCTGTTGCTCTCATTTGCTCTCCATCTCAGCATCCTGCTCCCTGTCCCTCTCTCTTTTGCAGCATCCCACTTTCTGGCTTCCTGTCCCTCACCTGTTTTCTAGATTGCTCTGTCCTTCCTCCAGTCTTTCCTTGTCCCTCTGGCCTGTTACCCGTCACTGGTTTGTTCTTTCATTGTCTCTCTGCCTTGCTGCTGTCACTCTCCTCCTCTCTGTCTCTAATGTTTATTTCACCATCTCTGCCCTGCTCCCTGTCCCTTTTCTCGTCTCTCTGTCCTCCATCCTCCCTGTAATTCTGTCTGTATATCTCCATACCACTTGTTCTCCCATCGTTTCTCGCTATACCCCCCTGCCCAGCTCGCTGTCCCATTATTCCCCTCTGTTCTGCTCCCTTTTTTCTCATCCTGCAGCCTAGCGCAGGTTTTTCTTTCTCCCTCTCTTTGTCCTGATTCCCGCCCCCCCCCCCCCCGCCGCCCCTTGTTCCCTGTCTTTTTGTCTCCCTCCCTCCCTTATTCCTCTCATTTGATTTCTCTCTCAATCTGTCTGTTTGGCTCCCTGCTCATCATTTTCTCTCTCTTTCCCTCTGTCCTGCTCCCTGACCCTGTTTTTCTTCCATCATGTCCCTGCAGGGCTCCTCATCCCCTTTTTTATTGACTTATCCATCTCCCTGTCCTTTTCCCTGTACCTTTCTTTCTCTGCTCCTCAGTCCTCCCTCATTTTATTTTTCCTCTTTCTGTTCCTCTGTCCTGCTTCCTATCACTGTATTTTCATTTTCTGCATCTGTTGCTCCAGTAACAACCGCCAGCTTGTCCCAGGGGAAGGGTGAGTGTACAGGCAGCGAGCCCCATAGCAGACTCACTCCCCGGGCTTACACGTGCTAATGAATAAACACTTGCTGTCTCCTTTGCACTCGTGGCTGTTTTTGTACTCCTTTGTACTTGGCGAGTGGCCGTCAGAGAGTCCAGGGGAGCAGGTTACACGGTGGGTGTCAGGGGCCATGGCTGCAGCTGTGGGCTGGAGGAGCCCCAGGGGGGCCAGTGAGGCTGATGGCGATGGCCCCTCTGTGTAAAAGGGCTGCAGCCCCAGGGGATGGTGCCGCTGGGGCACGCCTGCCAGAGAATGCCGATGAGTCGCAAGGATGTTTCCAACCCACCGGTGTAACAGGCTGATGGTCAGTTGGAGTCAGGCCCCATCAGGGCAGGTCCCAGGGATTTTCTGAGAGCTGGTGGAGAGGATGCAGGAAGAGGGGCAGGAGATGGCTGCCCCCACCCCTCTGGGTGCCCACCCCCCTGGAAAAGGCACTGGGTGCCTCCCCAACTCAAGAAAACTCCTCCAGCCCTGCTCACCCCATGCAGCTGCTCCCAGCTCCAGCACCTCTCCTGAAGCCTGTCCTTTAGGCACGGACTGCCCCCAAACCCTGTCCTCACGGCAGCAAGCTGGCCCTTGAATAGGCTTCTCCTTAAATGCAGGTGCCATTAGCATCAGTTCAGGGAAAGAGCGGCATCTCCAGCAGCTCCTGCAGAAGGAGGGGTTCCTGCCTGAGGAGAGCTACAGCCGTCCCTGTGGATAATGGTTGCTTGTTCTTTCCCTCTCCCAGAGGCAGCACTGAGGATTTGGTTGACGTTTCCTCTCCAGGGATGTTGGTGACTGCATCTGGCTCAGGTTTGTGTGTGGATTGCCTTTGGCCTCATTCTCCTAGCGGCATGGTCAAAAATGGACAGCTGGATGCTTCCTGGCTGTGGACAGGAGCTGCTGTGGCTGAAGCTGGAGAGGCCAGAAAAAGGTAAAGCAGCTGAAGAATAAAATAAAGAGGAGCCAGCCGGCAGCTGCGTCCAGCTGCAGACAGGAGATAGCCTTCCTGTTGGCATGAGGAAGGATCCCTCTTAGCGTAGTTCTCAGCAGATCCAATTGCCAACGTGCACTGCAGGGTCCATATGTGTAACTGGAAGCACAATACAGCTACCGCACATGCACATGTGAGGCTGTGTTTCTGGGAAGCCTTGTATTGTAAGAGCTGTAAGACACAAATCTATTCTCTTAGGTGGATGACAGTCAAGCGCCGGAGCTACGGGGCCAGGCGAGAGAGAGACAAAGACACATCCGAGCTGTCCAGTTCTCCAGGTGGCTTGGAGAGCGGGAGCTGCGGCGAGTCCTGGACCCTTGGGGCCATGTCGTCCCTATTCTGCATCCTGCCCCACCTTCTCTTTCTCTCGCTGCTGTCATTTTTTTTCCACTTCCCTGCACCTCTCCCTCCCTCATTCTCCAAGTCCCCCTCTTTATCTGTTGCTCTACCCCTATGTTTTCTTTCTCTCTCTGCGCTTCTGTCCTGTTCCCTGTCCTTTTTTTCATCCTCTTTATCTGTCCTGCAGCCCGTAACTATTTTTGTCTTTCTCCATCTATATTTGTCATCCTATCCCAACTTTTTAAATTTCTCCTCATCTGCCCTTTAGCCCTTCACAATTCCTGCCCCTCACCTCTCTGCCTTCGTGTCTTTATTTTTTTAATTCCTCTATCCCTGCCCTGTATTTTAGGTAGACTTTTTCTTTCTTAAATTCTCTCGTTCCAGGTCCCTGTCCCTGTCTTTTAACTTCTCCCCTCTCTGTCCCACAGCTGCTTTTTGTCTTTATCGTTCTCTCTCTGTCTGGCTCCATGTCCCTATTCTTTAATTCCCCTGTCTCTCCCCTTCAGCTCATTAAGGTTTTTTAGCATTTCTCAGTTTATCTCTGTCCACCTCACTGTCCCCTTATTAAAATCCTCCCTCTCTGCCCTGTGGCCCATAGCTATTCTTTGTTTTTCTCCATCTCTCTTAGGCTGATTCCCTGTTGCTTCCTCCTCTCTGGCCTTTAGCCCTTTGCTATTTTTTTCCCCCTGTACCTCTCCCTCTGTGGCTTCCTTTCCCTATTTTTCAGTCCCCTTCTCTGCCCTGTAGCCAGTCACTGTTGCACTGGGTTTACGTGGCAAGGTTTTGTTAGCTGGGGCGGGGCAGGGGCTGCAGGGGTGGGTTCTGTGAGAAGATACCAGGAGTTGCCCCCACGTCAGGCACAGCCAGTTCAAACTCCAAGATGGATCTGCCGCCGGTCCAAGCTGAGCCCATCGGCAATGCTGGTTGTGCCTCTGGCATGGACATTTAAGAAGGGATAAAAAATGCTGCACAGATGCTGTGATAGAGAAAACGTGAGTGTGAAACAGCCCTGCAGACACCAAGGTCGGTGGAGAAGGAGGGGGAGGAGGTGCTCCAGGCACTGGAGCAGAGATTCCCCTGCAGGCTGTGGTGAAGGCCATGGTGAGGCAGGTTGTCCTCCTGCAGCCCGTGGAGGTCCACGGTGGAGCAGACATGCACCTGCAGCCCATGGAGGACCCCATGCCGCAGCAGGTGGATGTGCCTGAAGGAAGCTGTGACCCCATGGAGAGCTTGTTCTGGAGGAGGCTCCTGGCAGCACCTGTGGCTCCGTGAAGAACACCCCACACTGGAGCAGAAGAAGAGCACGAGGAAGAAGGAGCAGCAGAGATGATGTGTGATGAACTGAGTGCGACCCCTGCTCCCTGCCCCCCTGCATTGCTCAGGGGTGGGATGTAGGGAAGTCAGGAGTCATGAAGATGAGCCCAGGAAAAAGGAGCGGGGCATTTTTTAGATTTGTTCTTATCTGTTATTTGTCCTACTCTTGATTTTGACTGACAATAAATTGAATTAATTTCCCCAAGCTGAGTCTGTTTTGCCTGTGACAGTAATTGGTGAGTGACCTCTCTGTCCTTTTCTCGACCTACAAGCGTTTTTGTTGTATTTTGTCCCCTTGTCTTGTTGAGGAGGGAGAGCGATAGAGTGGCTTGGTGGGCACCCAGTGGCCAGCCGAGGTCAACCCACCACAGTTGCCTTCTATCAAGCTCCCTGTCCCTATTTTTCAGTTCTTGCCTATGTTTCTTGTACCCCATCGCTTTTGAAACTTTCTACTTCTCATCCCTATTTTTTAAATTCTTGCATAAGTTTCTCAAACCCAGTCGCTTTTTAAATTTTCTTGCTACCTCTCTCTGTCTCCCTGACCTAATTTTAATTTCTTGCCAGTGTTTCTTGTACCCCATCACTTTTCAAATTTTCTTCCTACTTTTCCCTTTCTGCAGCTCCGTGTACCTGTTTTTTTAATTCTCATGTATGATTCTTGTATCCTGTTGCTTGTGAAATCTTCTATTGTCTCCCTCTATCTGTCTTCGTGTCTCTAATTCATAATTCTTCCCTCTCTGTCCTCTACCCTGTCACTTTTTACACTTTCTACATCTCCCTCTTTCTAGCTCCCTGTCCTTATGTGTTAGTTCTTCCCTATGTTTCTCATACCCTGTTGCTTTTAGAAAATTTTCTGTGTCTACCTCTATCCCGCTGTTTCTATTTTTTTTTATTTCTTGCCTATGTTTCCTTTCCCCTATCACTTCAGAATTTTTCCCCGTCCCTTCTCTCGTCTCTGTCTTGTTGTCCTGCTGGTCCCTTCTGCCTCTCTTGCTCCCTCTCTTATTTATTCCTCTATCTCTCTGTCCCTGTTCATCCCTGCAGTCTCTCTTCTGCTCTCCTCTCTCTACACAGTTGTCCTGCTCCCTGTCCCTCTCTTGTTTGCAGCATCCTGTTTTCTGGCTCCCTGTCCCATACCTCTTCTCTATGTCCCTCTGTCCTTCCTCCTGCCTTTCTCTTCCCTTTTCTCCCTCTGTCATGCTGCATTTGGGCACTGAGCCTGGCAGCCAACTCACTGCCAAGATGTCTTATGTGCATCAATGAATAAACTTTTCCTGCTTCCTCTGTGCCTCTGGATGTGCTTGCAGCCCCTGGGTGCAGAGCATGTGGCTGCGGGCAGGTGCAGGGGAGGGGGTGATGTGCTGTGGGGGTGTTGGCAATGGCCCCTATTCCTGATGGGCTCCAGCTGGGGCAGCCCCAGGTGGGGCCAGTGAGGCTGAGGATGGGGCTGGCCCTGCTGTGTGAAGGGGCTCTAGCTGTAAAGGGGGCTGCCTGGGCATGCCTGCTTGAGGAAGCTGATGAAGGGGAATGGGCTGAGGGAGTCCAGCAGGCAGGTGCCTCCAGCAAGGAATGGCCAGTCCCTGTGGCAAGGAAGGATCCCTCCGAGCTGTCCCCGACAGGGCAGAAATCAGCATGCAGTGCTAGGAGCTCAGTGCCTCTGTCGGCTATGTGTGTGAGCCACTGTGTGGCGAGGAAGGATCCCTCTGAGCTGTCCCCGACAGGGCAGACACCAGCACCCAGTGCTACGAGCTCAGTGCCTCTGTCGGCTATGTGCGTGAGCCGCTGTTTATCGAGGAAGCCTTGTGGATGAGGAGCATCGAGGCGTCTGCTGCATGCTGCTGAATGGGTGAGGGTCAGGCAGGTGGCACTGCAGAGGAGGAAGGGGCAGAGGCAGAGGCATCGGGGCAGTGAAGGTCTCCTGCTGGCACCAGGAGCTGCGGTGAGTCACGCGTCCTCTCCTCTGCATCCTGGCCCATCTCTGCCACCCTCCTCCAGATGTCTGCCTGCCTCCCTTCCTCCGTCTCCCTCTCTGGCCACCTACCTGTATGGCTCCCGAAAACTTATTATTCTTCTGCCAACTCTGGAGAGTACCCTGTTGCATTTTAAATTTTTTCTATGTGTCTCTCTAGCCGGCTCCCTCTCCCTATTTTTTAGTTTTTCTGCACTGCCTTGTAGCCTATTACTTTTAAATATTCATTTCTATGTCTCCCCCCTGTCTAGCTCCCTGACACTATTTTTTTTAATACCTCCCTCTGCTCTGTACCCCATTGCTTTTCAAACTTTCTTTCTATGCCTCCCTCTATTTGGCTCCATTTTCTTATTTTTTATTTCTTCTCACTCTTTCCTTCACCCCATTTGTTTTAAAATTTCTTTATATGTATGTATCTGTTCCTCTATCTTCCACCTTGTCCCTATTTTAAAATTCTTTCCTGTGTTTCCTGTACCCCGCCACTTTCTAATTTCTCTTTCTATGTATCCCCTTATCTGTCTCCCTGTCATTATTTCTTAATGTTTTCCTATCTGCCCTATACCCCATTGCTTTTTAAGTTTTATTTCTATGTCTCCCACTATGCGGCTCACTGTCCCTATTTTTTTAATTCCTCCCTTTAGCTGGGGAAGGGTCTGTCCAGGCATGCCTGCCTGAGGGAGCTGATGAAGGGGAACTGTCTGAGGAGGGAATCCAAGGGGGTCCTGCAGGCAGTTGCCTCCAGCAAGGAATGGCCAGTGCCTGCAGCGAGGAAGCATCCCTCCGAGCCATCCCTGACAGAGCGCACTACCAGCACGCGGTGCTGGGAGCTCAGTGCCTGCATCGGCTGCACGGGAGAGCTGCTGGGAAGCTTTGTGGTGGAGGAGCGTTGAGGCACCTGCTGTCGAGGCAGACAGAAAAGCGTTGGGGCAGCGAAGGTCTCTTGCCAGTGCCAGCAGCTGCGTTGAGTCGCGTGTTCTCTCGTGCGCATCCTGGTCCATCTCTGCTGCCCTTCCCCAGATCTCTGCCTGCCTCCCTGCCTGTCCCTGCTTCTGTCTCCCTCTCTGCTGGCCCACCTACCTGTCTGGCTCCCCAAAGCCTGTTACTCTTCTGTGAACTCTGCCCTGTACCACTTCACCTATTAATTTTTTTCTATGTTTCCCTCTTTGTGGCTCCCTCTCCCCATTTTTTAATGCTTTCCTGTGTTTTCTGTACCCCATTGCATTTTAATTTCTCTTTCTACATTTCCCTCTCTCCAGTGCCTTGTCCCTATTTTTTAATTCCTCCCTCTGTCCTGCACCCCATCGCATTTAAAATTTTCTTTCTATGGTTCCTTCTATCCATCTCCCTGTCCCTGCTCTTCTAATATTGCTATTTCTTGTACCTGATCACTGTTTTTAAATTTTCCTTCTACGTTGTTCTCTATCCATCTCCCTGTCCCTATGTTTTAATTCTTGTCTACGTTTCTTGTACTCAGTTGCTTTTTAAAATTCCTTCTAGGTCTCTCTCTATCTGGCTTCCTTTCTTGATTTTTAAAATTCTTCCCTATATTTTTTTGTACCCCATTGCTATTTGATGTCTCTTTCAAGAATTCCTTTTATCTGGCTCCCTGTTAAAGAATTTCACCAGAAAGTGGGTATCTTTAGGTTTGCTTTATTAACAACTCAGAGTTGGGCCATCATCTCAGTGAGTGGCAACTAGGTGTTACAATTGTCACCTTATATATGTTCGTACAATAATTACATAATCAACAAAGTCCACCGCAATTTTCCACTGCTTTCAATTCTCTATTCTTCTGGTCAGTAAAAAGCCCATCAATTTCCATCTGCAAGCTAATTCTTATTGTTCTGCCTTGGTTTTTCTTTTGACCACGAAGTTCATTGGTTCATTTCAAGACCACAAAAGTCATCTATTTCCAGACTACATTTCTTCTTATCTTCTTTTAACAAAGTTTCTTGGTGTTCTATTTAAAACATCTCATATTCTAAGAACTTAACCTCTTAACCTTTATATAGACACTAACTCTACCTACACCTTTTATCTATTGTCTATATCAATAAAAAAACCCCCATCTTAATCAATTATTTAATTATTTTACTTTCCTCTAATCTCATTTATCTTTATTTATTGATTAACTTAGCTGGAGATTAGGCCAACCATGGAATGGACTATACAAGGGCCAAATGAGCAGTACTGCATGGACTTAGATTGCTTGAACACCTGCAAGTAATCTATTTTAACTTATCATTAATCCTATTTCTATGATCTCTATATAATAGTTATTGAATTCTAAGTTCTATAGATTAACTTAGTTCTTAACACTCCCTTTCCCTGAATTTTAATTCCTCCCTTTCATCTGCATACCCCCTCGCTTTTAAAATTTCCTTTCAATATTTCCTTCTGTTGTCATCCCTGTTCCTATCTTTTAATTCTTTCCTGTATTTCTTGTAGCCTGTTGCTTTTAAAAATTTATTTCTATGTCTCCCTCTATCTGATTCCTTGTTTTTATTCCTCCCTCTCTGTCCTGTCCCCCGTTGCTGTAAAAAATTTCTTTTCTATGTCTCCATTTATTTAGTTTCCTGTTCTTCTTTTTATTTTTTTTCCCTGTTGATACTATACTCCGTCAATTTAAAATTTTGTTTCTATGGCTACTTTTACCCAGTTCATTGTCTTTATTTTCTAATTCTCTCCTGTCTGTCCTGTACCCTGTTGCTGCTTCTATTTTCTTTCTATGTCTGCTTTTATCAAGCTCCCTATCCGTAGTTTTTAATTCTTCCCTGTGTTGTGTACCCTGTTGCCTTTAAAATTTACTTTTTTGTGTGTCTCTATTTTTTCCCCATTCTTATTTTTTGATTTGTTCCTGTCTTTCTGTAAAGCCATCACATTTTACATTTTCTTTCTATGTCAAAGTTTATCTACTTTGCTGTCCCTATTTTTTATGTATTCCTGTCTATCCTGTACCCTGTGGCTTTTAAAATTTTCTTTCTATGCCTCTTTTAACCAATTCATTGTCTTTATTTGTTTCTCATCTGTCTTGTACCTAATTGCTTTTGAAATTTTCTTCCTGTCTCTCTGTGTTTTTCTCCCTATTCTTATTTTGTAACTTTTCCCTTGTCTTTCCTTAATGCCTCCGCTTTTGTAATTTTCTTCCTATGTCTCTCTCTCTCTATCACCCTACCCTTAATTTTTTTTTTGTCACGTCTTAATGCCTTTGCTTTTAAAATTTTCTTTCTATGTCAACTTTTAACCAGCTTTCTGTACCAATTTTTACTTTTTTTTTTCCTGCTTGTCCTTTACCCAGTTGCTTTTAAAATCTTCTTTCTGTGTCTACTTTAACCATTTTACTGTCTTTATTTTTAAATTTTTCCTTGTCTGTCCTGAACCCCGTTGCTTTTTTAATTTTCATTCTATGTCTACTTTTATAAAGATCCCTATCCATATTTTTTAATTTATTCCTGTGTTGTGTACCCTGTCACTTTTAAAGTTACATTTCCATGCGTGTTATAACTTTAAAAAAAATTCAAATTTTCTTTCTCCATCTCTTTTAATTTGCCGTCCCTATTTTTTTAATTTTTCCCTTCATTTCCCTAATCCTCATTGCTTTAAAAATGTTCTTTCTATGCCTACTTTTTTCCCTTCAGTTTCTTTGTTTTTAATGATTTCTTTTCTTTCTTTAGTGCCCTCACTTTTAAAATTTTATTTCTACATCTCTGTTTTAGTTTGCCGTCACTGTTTATTAATTTTTCCTTATTTCTTTAATCACCATTGCTTTTAAATTTTTCTGTCTGCTTTTATTCCAATCGCTGTCTTTATATTTAATTATTTCCTGCCTTTCCTTAGTGCCCTCGCTTTTTAAAATTTTGTTTCTGCATCTCTGTTTTAGTGCACTGTCCCTGATGCTCATTGCTTTTTAAGTTTTCTTTCTATGCCTACTTTTATCCCATTCACTGTCTTTATTTTTAATGATTTCTTGTCTTTCCTTAGTGCTGTCGCTTTTAAAAATTTCTGTCTATGTCTGCATTTTAGTTCAATGTTGCTACTTTGTACTGCTTTCCTCTCTTAAGCCTTTGGCTTTTAAAATTTCTACTTGCATCTTGTTTGCTGTCATTAATTTTTAATTATTCTTTCTTGTTTTTCCTTAGTGCCATCGCTTTTTAAATCTTCTTTTCCATCTCCATTTTAGTTCACCGATGCTATTTTCAAATTTTTTCCTTATTTCCTTAATCACCATTGCTTTTAAAAGTTTCTGTCTGCTTTTATACTGTTTCCTGTCTTCATTTTGATGTATCTATCTTTAATTATTTCTTGTCTTTCTTTAGTGCCTTCCCTTTTAAAATTTTCTTTCTACATCTCTCTTTTAGTTTGCTTTCTTTTTCTTTTAGTTTTCTTTCTATGCCTAATTTTATCCTGTTCACTGTCTTCATTTTTTAATGATTTCTTGTCTTTCCTTAGTGCCTTTGCTTTTTAAAATTTCTATTTATGTCTGCGCTGTAGTTAGCTGTCACTATTTTTTTAGTGCTTTCCTTTCTTAATCTTAATTGGGTTTTTCTTTTTTCCTTTCTTAATCTTTGGTTTTTAAAATTTTCTACTTTTATCTCCTTTGCTGTTAATTTTTTTTCTTGTTTTTCGTTACTGCCATTGCTTTTACAATTTTATAATTTTAAGTCTACATCTCTCTTTTATTTCACTGTTTTGATTATTTTTTTCCTTAATTCCTTAATCCTATTTGCTCCTAAAATTTTCTGTCTACTTTTATTCTGATCACTATGTTTATTTTTAGATTATATCTTGTCTTTATTAGTGCCTTTGCTCTTTAAATTTTCTTTCTATATCTCTGTTTTAGTTTGTTGTCCCTATTTCATAGTTTTTCTCTTTATTGCCCTAATTCTCATAACTATTTAAGGTTTTTAGTTTTGTTGTGTTCCCTGTCTTTAGTTTTCTGTCTGTATTTTTTTCAATTGTATCTTGTCTTTCCCTTGCTTTGTGCCCTTGCTTTAAAATTTCATTTCTATGTCTCCATTTTAGTTTGTTGTCACTAATTTTTAATTTATTCAACATTGCTTTAATCACTATTGCTTTTAAAATGTTCTCTCTGCTTTTATCCCATTCATTGTCTTTATTTCACTGTATATGTTTTAATTATTAATGATTTCTTGTCCTTCCTTAGTGCAGTCGCTTTTAAAATTGCTGTTTAAATCTGTGTTGTAGTTCACAGTTGGTTCGTTCTTCTCTCCGTCCTTTGGCTTTTAAAATGTTCTACTTTTATCTCATTTGCTGCTGTTAGTTTTTAATTGTCCTTCCTTGTCTTTCCTCGGTGCCACCGCTTTTTAAATTTTCTTTTCCCTCTCCATTTTAGTTCACCGATGCTATTTTTGAGTTTCTTCCTTATTTCCTTCATCGCCGTTCCCTTTAACATTTTCCATCTCCTTTTCTCCTCTTCGCTCTCTTGATTTCCGTGTCTTCATGTTTTGATTATTTCTTGTGTTTCCTTAGCGCTCTCAGTTTTTGCATTTTCCTTCTCCATCCCTTTACTTCCCTGTCCTATTGTTTCATTTTCCCATTTACTTCCCTAACCCCTGTTGCTTTTCCAATGTTCTAGGTTTACTTTTTCCCCTTGGAATTATTGATTTTTAATTATTTCTTCTCTTCCCTTACTATCCTCGCTTTTAAAATTCTCTTTCTACACCTCCGATCTCGTTCGCTGTCGCTATTTAGTAATTTTTGCCTTATTTCTTCAATCGCCATTGCCGTTAAAAGTTTCTGCCTACTTTTATTCCCTTTGCTGTGTTTATTTTTTGATTATTCCTTGTCTGTATTAGTCCCTTTGCTTTTCCAATTTTCTTTCTACATCTCTGTTTCAGGTTGCTGTCCCTGTTTTTTCGTTTTTTCTCTTTGTTCCCCTAATCCCCATCACTGTTGAAGTGTTTTATTTTTATCCCATTCCCTGTCTTTATTTTGCTCTCTCTTTTTTCATTATATCTTGTCTTTCCTTAGTGCCCTCGATTTTAAAATGTTATTTCGACATCTCTGCTTTAGTTTGCCATCGCTATTTTTTCATTTGCTCAGTATGGCTTTAATCTCTGTTGCTTTTAAATTTTTCTGCCTCCTTTTATCCCCTTCGCTGTCTTTATTGTGCTGTAGTTAATTATGTCTTGTCTTTCCTTAGGGCCCTCCCGTTTTAAATTTTCTTTCTCCGCCTTTAGTTTGCTGTCCCTAGTTTTTAATTCCCCCCCTTCATTTCCCTAATGCTCATCGCTTTGCAAGTTTTCTTTCTATGCCCGCTTTTCTCCCATTCACCATCTGTAGTTTTGAATGATTTCTTGTCTTTCTTTAGTGCAGTTGTTTTTTATTTCTGCATTGTAGTTTACTGTTACTATTTTTTAGTTCTTTCCTTTCTTAATCCTTTGGCTTTTTAAATGTTCTACTTTTATCTTGTTTGCTGTCATTAGTTTTTAATTGTCCTTTCTTGTCTTTCCGTAGTGCTATCGCTTTTGAAATTTTCTTTCATCATCTCCATTTTAGTTCACTGATGCTATTTTTTAATGTTATCCTTATTTCCTTAATCACCTTTTCTTTTAAAGTTTTCTGTCTCCTTTTATTCCATTAGCTGTCATTATTTTCCTGTATTTATGTTTTAATTATTTCTTGTATTTCCATAGTGCTGTTGCTTTTTAAATTTTCCTTCTCCATCTCTTTAAGTTCGCTGCCACTATTTTTTAATTTTTCCATTTATTTCCCTAATCCCTGTTACTTTTTAAAATTTTCTTTTATCCCATTCCCAGTCTTTATTATGCTGTCTTTTCTTTGATTTACTTCTTGCCTTTCTTTAGTTCCTTTGCTTTTTATATGTTCTATTTTCATCTGGTTTAGCCTGCTGCCTCTATTTTTAAATTTTTCTCTTTATTCCTTTACCCCCCCCTTTTAAAAATGTTCTTTCTATGCTTACTTTTATTACTTTTGATGCCTTTATTTTTAAATTATTTCTTCTTTTTCCTTAGTGCCATTGCTTTTTAAATTTTCTTTCCACATCTGTTCTAGTTCGCTGTCCCTATCTTTTAATTTTTCCCTTTATTTCCCTAATCCCCATTGCTTTTTAAATGTTCTTTCTATTTCTACTTTTTCCCTTTGATGTCTTTATTTTTAATTATTTCCTTAGTGCTTTTGATTTTCAATTTTCTTCCTATGTCCCCGTTTTAGTTCACTGCCCCTACTTTTAAATTTTTTCCTCTATTTCCCTAAGCTCTGTTGCTTTAAAAATTTTCTGTCTACCTTTATCCCATTCACTGTTGTTATTTTTCAGTTATTTCTCTTCTTTCTTTAGTGCGGTCGTTTTTTACAATTTCTGTCTCTCTGCATTTGTTTAGTTCGCTGTTGCTATTTTTTTAATTCTTTCCTGTCTTAGTACCTTGGCTTTAAAATTTTTGTTTCTATGTCTACTTTTATCTAGTTTGCTGCCTCTGTGTTTAATTTATTTTCTGTTTGTCCTCTACCCAGTTGCTTTTGAAATTTTCTTTCTATATCTACTTTGATCAAGCTCCCTATCCTTACTTTTTAATAGTTTTTGGTCTGTTGTGTACCCCGTTGCTTTTTAAATTTACTTTGTATGTCTCTCTCTCTTTGTCACCCTTTCTTTATTTTGTATTTTTTTCTTGTCTTTCCTAAGAGATATGGCTTTTATTTTTCCTATGTCAAATTTTATCCCATACAATGTGCTTATTTGTTAATGCTTTCCTATCTGTCCTACAGCCTGTGCTTCACTTTATGTATTTTCTTCGTATGTTTCCGTTTATTTAGATCGCTGTCTCTATTTTTTCATTTTTTCCTCTCTTAATCCCTTGGCTTTTCAAATTTTGGTTCTATATGTACCAGTCATCTCATTTGCTGTCCCTGTTTTCAGTTCTCTGCTGACCGTCCCGCACCTCTTTGCATTTTCAAGTTGCCTTCTATGTCTACATTTACCAAGGTCCCTAACCCTGTTTTTTAATTATTTCTTGTCCCATCCCTTTTGATTTTTTTCTCTTTCATCTTTTATTGTTTGCTATCTCTATTTTTTCCTGCTTTCATTACCCCATCGCTTTTTTAAAATTTTCTTTTTATGTCTCCATTTATCTAGTTCCCCTTCTCTTATTTTTAATACTTTCCTGTTATGTACCATGTTGCTTTTAACATTTGATTTCTATGTCTCCATTTATGTAGTTCCCTGTCCCATTTTTTTTTCCTGTGTTTCTTGTAGTCCATTGCTTTCTATTTTATTTTTCAAATTTCCCTCTACGTAGCTCCCTTTGACAACTTTTTAAATTTCCTGCCTCTCTGTCCTGTTCCCTTTCTATTTCTCGCTCTGTCCGTCTTATGTTTTCTATTTTTTAATTCTTTCCCATGTTTGTTGCTTTTTAATTTCTATTTCTGACTGCCTCTATCCAGCTTTCTGTCACTTCAAAAAAATTCTTTCCACTTTGTTCCCCTTTTGTAGTTTTCTCTCTGTCTCCCTCTATCCAGTTCCCTATTGTTGTTTTACAATAATAAAAATTTGCACACCGCCCCCACTTCCTGCGTCTCTCTTATTCTCTCTGTCTCTCTCTGCTGTTCCTGTTGTCCTGCTAGGTCCCTCCCATCTCTCTCCCCAGCACTGCCCCCCACCCCTAATTTATTGCTTCATCTCCCTGTTCCTGTGGTTCTCTACTTTATCTCCCCATCGTCCTCCTCACTGCGCTCCGTTTCTCTCTCTCTCAACACCCTTGCACGTTTCCCCGTCCCTCTATTGTTCCCAGTATCCCGTTTTCTGGCTGCCTGTCCTACACCTCTTCTCTGCCTCCCTCTGTCCTTCCTTCTGCTTTCCTCTTCCCTCTTTTCCCTCTGTCCTGCTGCCTTTGGGCACCAAGCCTTGCAGCTGACTCATTGCTGGGATTTCTGACGTGCGTGAAGGAACAAACATTTGCTGCCTCTTTTGTGATCCCAGATGTGGGCTGTGAGCGGCTGTGGTTGGGTCCAGGGGTTGTAGTGATGTGCTGTGGGGCTGTGGTGATGGCCCCCTGTTCCTGATGGGTTCCAGCTGGGCAGCCCAGGTGGGACCCGTGAGATGAAGATGGGGCTGGGCCAAGGGTTTAAAAAGGCTGCAGGGTGGGATGGGCTGGGTTAACCCCAGGTGCAGCTGGTGAGGCTGAGGATGGGGCTGGTTCTGCTGTGCCAAGGGGCTCTAGCTGGTGAGGGGGCTGCCTGGGTACATCTGCCTGTGGGAGCTGGCTGAGGAGCAAAACAAAGGGGCTTCTGCAGGCAGCTGCCTCTAGCAAGGAATGGCCGGTCCCCGCAGCGAGGAAGGATCCCTCCCAGCCATCCCCGACAAAGTGCACCACCAGCATACGGCACCGGGAGCTCGGTGCCTCTGTTGGCCGCACGTGTGAGTCACCGTGCACCTGGGAAGCCTCGTGGGAGAGGAGCGTCGGGGCACCTGCTGCCTACTCCTGGGTGGGCGAGGGTCGGGCAGCCGGCAATGTGGAGGAGGAAGGGTCAGAGGCAGAGAGAGAAGCCTCGGGGCGGTGAAGGTCTCCTGCCGGCGCCAGGAGCTGCGGTGAGTCGCACATCCACTTCGGTGCATCTGCGCCAATCCCTGCCGTCCTTCTCCAGGCCTCTGCCTGCCTCTGCCTCCCTTTCGGGCTGCCTGGCTCCCCCAAGCTTTTTGCTCTTCTGCTAGCTCTGCCCTGTACACCGTCACCTTCTCCATTTCTTTTCTGTGCCTCTCCCTTTCCGGCTCCTCATCCACTATTATTTCATTCTTCCCACACTGCCTTTTTCCCAACTGCCTGTGAAAATTATATTTCTAGATCTTCCTCTACCCAGCGACCTGTCTCTGTTTTCAGTGACTCCCTTTTGAATGAATTCCATAGCATTGAGCAGATTGAATCTCAAAGGTGTTAAGGCTTGTATGGGTGGGGCCTAATGTTTGAGTTAATATATTTCTTTTAATGGCAGGGTGTAGTGGGGCTCTAGATGGTGTTCCTAAATGGGAACACCACCTCTGGAATTGTTAAGCTATTGCTCTGCATCTGAGCAATTTGTTCGATATTCCTTTGGCAGATGCAGAGGGACGAGCTGTGTAGGGTGATGGAGGAGAGGTGAGGTGAGCACTCTAAGAAGGTGGGTGGGTGTGTGGTATTAGAGGGCAGGTGTGACTGGTGGCTATATGATTAGCTTATGGTTTGGGTTTTTGGCTTTATTTTGAAGGTGTGAAGCCGTGTGGGAGGCTCTCGTTTTGGGTAGTATCTCAGCATGTGTTATTTGCTGTGATTGTTGCAGATGATGCATGTAGTGTCAGAGGAGTGAAGCAGCACTTTGATGAGCAGTCCGAGAAAGTGAGGCAGTTGTGGGCGTGTTGGCACCTGAGAGTAAAGTATCCTGTGGCAACTCAGTGAAGCTTTTCTCTTTGGTTTTGCAGGTTCTGCGTGGGCTGTCTTTGGAATTGGATGAGCATTTGAGGTGAGGTGGGAAGTAGAGAGAAGGAGCGCGGGACTGGTGACTTTTCACGAGCGCAATGGTTACTTTGTGTCTCTTAGCATCTTAGGCGCCACAAGGAATGACGGCCGCAGCCTCTGACTCTGGAATCAGTGTGGAGGACGTGAGTGGAATGCCACGGCGCTTCTGAGGGTGAAGGTGGTGTGGAAGAGGTCGGCGTCCACTGTCACGATGCTTACTGCGGGTGCAGTGGGGTTTTTTTTGCAGATGAGGAAGAGGAACCTGGCGACTACAGGAAAAGATCAACTAGCCGATGTGTATTTTGTCAAGGATGGATGCAGACCCCCGGCCCTCTGAAAGATAAGCTGAGGGGCCAACACTGGGAAGGGGGTGAGGAGATGAGGCTGGCAGACGAGGATGACAGCCACGGCGTCCGACTTGGGAACTGGCGTGGAGCGGGTGAGCAGCACACCGCAGCGCATCCGAGGCGGCGGATGTCATGCGAAAGGTCCGTGTTGACTGATGTGATGCTGACTGATAGCATTGTTTTTGTTTCACAGGTGGTGGAGAGGAACCAGGTGACCGCAGGATAAATCCAGCGGGCTGAGCGTGGTTTTCCCAGTCCAGGATGGATTTGGACTCTCAGTCGTGTGCAAGCTAATTGAGGCACTGGTGCTGGAGAGGGGTCGGGGGAGGGAGGGTGCAAGGTTGGCCATTGCAGCAAGGGGTTTTTAAACGTAGCGCAGGGGAGAGGGCTGTCCAGGAACAGTGCCCTCTGGGCAGGTAAAGGGAGCAGGTTAGTCTTTGGCTCGATGCAAGTGTGTGCCGGGCAGGGCAGTTCCAGGCTGTGTCTGCTGTTGTGTAGATTGCGTGGTCTGTCTTCTGTGTCGTAGACCTTCCTCGGGTCTTGATGTCTTCTTTGCGCCCAAGCAGGGTGGAACGCACCTCAGGCATCATCCTTAGCATCTTGAACGCCTGTGCTCGTCAGCATAGTGCCGATCAGGCACTTCTTTTCTGGCGTTACAAGCGTACACCGGGAGCAATGGGCAGTGGGACATTCAGATGCTGGGATACGCATTTAGCAAAGGCTCACTGGTTAGTCAACGCTAGGGGATCTGCCCATCGAGCTGGCCCCGCCCAATCAAAACTTTTATGTACTGTACAGTGCGATAAAGTCCCTGTAATGCACATAAGAAATATGATGGGAAGACAGTCTGAGTTAGTCCCGCCTCAGACAAAGGTACACCCATTTGTGGGATTGCTTTTGCTTGAAGACCTGGGCACACTCGGTGGTAGATGTGGGAAGATGGGGAAGTCTGACGGGTACCTCAAGGGGATTTTATTTTGGGTGAAAATAGCCAATGAACTGAACTGTATAATGTTAGTTGCTGTATAAAACTGTATGTCATCACTTCAACAATTACTATCTGCCATATCAACAGTATACAGCAAGAATCACCCAAATTAATGAAGAATGAAAACAAGCAAAGTGCAGAAGCGATGGAACCAGAACTGGCTTCAGCATATGACAATCCACCACCACACATCATCTCTCATGCCGTGAAAGACTGTTAAGACGGATGAAGCCCAAAGTCATGGACTAAATGAACTCAACAAACGTTTCAGAGGGATAGCCTATAGACTAAAGGAAATTATATCTATATGTGTATATATCTAGATATATCTATATATTTATATTTATTATATCTATAGACATATTATATATCTGTATATAAATATAGAGATATACAAAAGACTGGAAAAGTGGTGGTGATTAATGGGAATGTATTGGAAAATGTAAGATCTAGGCATGACATATATGGTATGGAATAAGGGGTGGATACTGTCCTGGTTTCAGCTGGGATAGCGTTAGTTTTCTTCCTCGTAGCTGGTATAGCGCTGCGTTTTGGATTTATTATGAGAACAATGTTGATAACACACTGATGTTTTGTTTGTTGCTAAGCAGTGCTTACACTAGTCCGGGACTTTTTAGCTTCCCGTGTTCTGCCTGGTGCACAAGAAGCTGAGAGGGGGCACAGCCAGGTCAGCTGATCCAGACCGGCCAAAGGGCTATTCCCTACCATATGACGTCATGCTCAGTATATCAACTAGGGGGCGGTGGCCGAGGGTCAGAGATCGCTGCTCGGGGACGTGCCCGGCATCGGTCAGCGAGCGGTGAGCAATCGTACAGTGTACCACTTGCTTTGTATATTAGTATTGTATTATTATATTATCATTACTGCTACTAGTATTACTGCTGTTCTATTTTATTTTACTTCAATTGTTAAACTGTTGTAATGTCAACCCACGAGTTTTCTGACTTTCACCCCACTGGGGAGGGGAGCACGCGAGCTGCTGCGTGGTGCTGAGTTGCCGGCTGGGGTTAAACCACGACAAAAGTTTCTGTCTACTTTTATTCCATTCTTTAATTATTCCTTGTCTCTATTAGTACCTTTGCTTTTTCAATTTTCTTCCATCTCTGTTTTAGTTCAGTGTCCCCGTTCTTAATTTTTTTCTCTTCGTTGCCCTAATTCCCGTCATTATTAAACTTTTTTACTTTTATCCCATCCCCTGTCTTTTGTTTTCAATTAGTTGTTCTCTTTCCTTAGGGCCCTCCCTTTTTAAATTTGCTTTCTCCGCTTCTACTTGGCTGTCCCTATCTTTTAGTTTTCCCCCTTGATTTCCCTAATGCTCCCCGCTTTTAAAGTTTTCTTTCTAGGCCTGCTTTTATCCCCTTCACCATCTTCATTTTTTAATGGTTTCTTGTCTTTCCTTAGCACGGTCCCTTTTTAAAAATTGCCGCTTATGTCTGTGTTGTCGTTCACAGTCGGTATTTCTTTAGTGCTTGCTTCTCTTAATCCTTTGGCTTTTAAAATGTTCTACCTTTATCTCGTTTGCTGCTCTTGGTTTTTAATTGTCCTTTGTTGTTTTTCCTGAGTGCCGCCTCTTTTTAAATTCTCTTTTCCGTCTCCGTTTTAGTTCGCCGATGCCGTTTTCTAATTTCTTCCTTGTGTCCTTGATCGCTGCTTCCTTTAAACTTGCCTGCCTCCTTTTGTCCTCTTCGCTGTCTTTATTTCCCTGTAGTTAGGTTTTAGTTATTTCTTGTCCTTCCTTAGGGCCCTCGTTTTTTCAGTTTTCCTTCTCCATCCCTTTAGGTCCCTCTCCTGTTTTTTGATTTTCCCATTTATTTCCCTAATCCCTGTTGCTTTTTCTGTCTTCCATGTTGACTTTTCCCCCTTTGATTTATTTGGTTTTAATTATTTCTTCTCTTCCCTTAGCGCCCTCGCTTTCTGAATTTGCTTTCTCTGTCTCCAATGGAATGCGCTGTTACTAGTTAGTAATTTTTCCTTATTGTCTCAATCGCTGTACTTTTAACAGTTTGTCTGCTTTGATCCTGTTCCTTGTGTTTGTTTTGCTGTCTTTTTTCTTCTTGAGTTATGTTTTGGGTTTTTTTTAGTTGCTTTGCTTTTTACATTTTCTGTCTCCATCTCCGTTTTAGTTTGTTGTAGCTTGTAAAATATTTTCTCCTTGATCACTGTTGCTTTTAAACTTGTCTGTCTTCTTTTATCCCATTTGCTTTTCTCATTTCATTGTATTTTTAAATTATTTCCTATCTTTCCTTAGTTTCTTTACTTTTTAGATAGTCTTTCTATATCTGTTTTAGGTCCCTGTCCCTATTGTTTTTGGTTTTGTTTTTTCTCCTTTGTTTCCCTAATGCACTTTGCTTTTTAAATGTTCTTTCTATGCCTCCTTTTTTTTCTGTCCAGTGTCTCTTTTTAGTTATTTCTTTTCTTGCTTCTTTGCCATCGCTTTTTAGACTTTCTCTCTACATCTTCATTTTAGTTTACCAATGCTACTTTTAAATGTTTTCTTTATTTCTTTAATCGCCATTGCTTTAAAAATTTTCTGTCGTCTTTTATCCCATTCACTGTCTTTGTTTTGTTGTCTTTCTGTTTTAATTATTTCTTGTCTTTCCTGAGTGTCGTTGCTTTTAAAATTTTATTTCCACCTCTCTGGTTTAGTTCACCATCTCTTTTTTTTCCTTATTTCTTTAATCCCCATCACTTTTAGAAGTTTTGCTTTACTCAGAGATAACTCCTTCTCAGGCTTTCATTTTGCCCCAGGGCACTCTTACCTTCCCCTCCAACGTGTCGGATGTCTCTGTTTGGTCCCCCGAGGGCATCCGTACTCTGTTCAGATCCTCTCCCGTGTACCTCATCGCATCGGCGATCCTTCGTTTGTCTCTACGTCCGTGTTCCCCCATGTCCTGGAGCCGTCCTGTTCCCATCATGATGCCCTCCGAGACCGTCCTCGTGCCCCACGGCACCCTTTGAGATCTGCAGCCCTCTTTGTATCTCTCTCATTCAGACAGAATCCTTGCTCAGGCTTTGTCTGAGACCCAGAGCTCTCTTACTTTATTTGCTGCCATCTGGGATATCTCTGTTCAGTCGCTCATCCCCCGAGGACATACACAAGTACATCGTTAGGACACCTTCTTGCATTTTGCATCGCGCCCCAGAGCCTTCTTCTGTCTCTCGTTCACTCTCGACACCCCCCTTTTGCCATCGTCGTGCCTACCGAGGCAGTCCTTGTGCCCCACAGCCCTCTTTTGGCTCTGTAGCGTTCTTTGCACCCTTCTCACTCCCCGAGAACCTTTCCCAATGCCATATTTAATGGGGTTCGTTTGTGCCTCCGAGCACTCTTATCGTCCTGTCTGCCATCTAGGGTGCCTCCATTTGGTCCCCAGCCTCCTGAGGACATCCGAGATTTTGGATGGAACCTTCTGTTTTTTATTCCTTTTATATTTTACTTTCCCTCCAGCAGCTGTTTGTAGAAAGAATGTTGTGCAGATGCTGTAACTTTTTCTCTCTTGCCTTTACATCTGTTAGTTTTGAAATTGTGTCTACAGATACTGTTACGACCCGGTCTGATTGTCAGGCTCGGGGAAAGTTCGTAATGATCCCAAGGGCGAAATTAAGACACAAACGAGGCCATATGCCGCCAATCAGATGTTTTATTAGGTAAATATAAAAGAGTAAAGCGATAGGAAAGGCAGGAAATTTTAGGAGGAAGTTAAGCAAGCATTCGGAGAGATAAGCAAAGGATAGTCACCACCACGGATCCAGCGGCGTCCCGTTGGTCCACAGTCTTCAGTCCTTCGGTGGTGGGTGTGATGATTGCAGCGCTGGGCAGCACTGGGGATTCTCCACCATAAGTGCTCTATTGAGTCAATGAACTTTTAGAGAATATGTACTATTCAATCATGCATATTAATAGGATTTCCGAGAATTGTTATGCCTAAACATGAGATTTCTGGGAACTTATTAACGTATGCAAATATCTGATTCGCATGCGCAGTCATCTCTTGTGGTGGTCTTTGGGGGTCTTCAGATGAAGGGTTGTAGTCTTCCTCACTGTGTTCGCTGATTGACCTCTGCTTCTGTGCAAACTCAGTCCTAGGGTCACGTAGATGTTGCCCTTCAAGACTGCTGTTGTCATTCTCCTGTTTCTTCCAAGGCCGAGTTGTCTGTAACGAGATTATCCTGGAGCCCCCCTTATCTTATAACTGTTCTTCTAGCTACTCCCTAAATCACATCAGGCCTCCCTTAAGTCTAACAAGGTATTCACAACATCCTTAAATCACAACAGAGTGTCTTCTGGTCTACTTGAGTGACTAAGGTATTTACAACATCTCTCTTGCTCTTGTGGTTTTTTTAACCCTTTCAGGTGGCCACACTCAGGCTTCGTTGTGCCGTCTTTTATCTGGTGTTGGAGAGGGAGTTTGCCCTCTCGGTTCAGTCCGGTTATCCAGGGCAACATCCTGATGAGCCAGAGAATGGCCTGCTGCTTCAGCAAGTTTGCACATTCCTTTGCAAGCTAGTGGTCAGCCAGTTTGCACAAATTTCCTTGCAAGCTGGTGGCATTGGTTAAGTCAAAGCATGGTCTGCCCTCGGGTCTTCCCAGACAAGAGAGTGGTCTGCTGTTTGGTCTTATCAGATAAACACATACAAGCGAGCTTTGAGACAATTGTTGTTAACACTTCAGTCTCTTACACCACCCCGTGGCTCAAAGATTGCTGTCTTGACTCGCAGATCTCTGTCTTCATGGTCCATGGTGGTGATAGAAGGATAGGATAGTAAGGTAAGAAAAGAGCATTTGTTTACACAATCTTTACAACTAAAGATTTTGGCTGGTACACTGCATGGATACATTTAGCATTGTCAGGTGATGGGACAGCAACAAACTGCATGTTAGTCAAAACATGTTGAATTAATTGAACAAAACATGGAATGACACATGGTAAAAAAAAAAAAACCAAACATTGCTAAACTACACAACATATAAAACAAGATACGCTTAACCCAGGGGTTACCTGGAAGCCATGAAAAGGGATCAAATTCCCAATGTCTCCAGGTCTGCGTGAGTGCAGTCTGTGTTTCTGCTTTTCGCGCCCTGGTCTCTGCACAGGTGCCCTGTGGTCTGCGTGCATGCAGTCTGTCGGAGGCTGGATGTCCAAGCCAGAAGATGGTGGTATAATGGCAATGTCGGGACAATTCCAGTTCCATAAGAGTCCTTGAGAGATACAATGGGCTAAAAGGAAAATATTTGGGGGATTTGTCTTTTGTTAGAGAGAAACAAATGAGGTTTTTCTAGTGTGCACAAACTGATGTCAGCATGAAGTTATTTTAAAACTACAGATGTTTTTTACAAAGTATATTCTCATTTTTGGCTTAGGTTTTTAGTTTGGTGTGTTTTTTTTTTTTTTTTTAACCCGGTCTTTTCACCTGATTTTCTAGCTAAAGTTCCGATCACCTCCAGACACCTTCCTCATGTCCCGAGCCGCCTTTGGTCTCTCTGGCCCATTTGGGACCCCTCTAACGGCATCACGATGCCTATCTACGCCTTTGAGGTCGCCCTTAGCGCGCCTTTAGCTTCATAGCCGACCTCGCGCGCCTCTTGTTCCCTCGGAAGACTTCCCGGGTCCCTATCTGTGACCGGCCCAGTTATCCCAGCCTCTCTTCCCTCTAGCCATGCCTCTATTTGTTCCCCAGCTGTCCAATGATGAGTTTAGTCAGTTTGGATCCCCTCCATATTTAATCATCGTGTCCCCAATCCTTTTTCTGTTTCTTTGCTCCCTCGGGACATTTTTTTCTCCTGCTCACAATGCCTCCGGAGACCTTTCCTTGTGCTCCAGCTCATTCTCATAGTGCTTTGAGCCGTACAGCGCTCATTCGTTCCTCTACGCTATCTAGGATTCCCGTGTTCAGTGTCCGGCCGCCCGAGACCATTGGTACTGCGCTCAGACGATCACCCAAGTTCCTCCTTGTCATCCCAAGCCGCTTCTTGTCCGTCAGCCCCCCTTGATGCCCATCTCCCCACAGTCACAATGCTTCCCAAGACCTTCCTCATTCTCTACGGCACGCCGTAGCACCGCATCTCCCTTCCGATCTCTCTCATTCCGTCGGAGCCTCCCGTCTTTCTTCGTTACGCAGCGCTCTCATCTCTCTGCTGTCAAGGGTGTCTTCTTTCGGTTCCTCTCTCGCTTAGTCATGTGGAGTTTGCCTAGATGTTCTCCTGAGACTCTGAGGCTCTTGCTGTGTCTCCAAGCCTCTTTTTCTTACCCTGCCCCCTCATAATTCCTCTACTCTATATAACGTTGCCTTCCGAGTCCTTTCTCATACTCCACAGCAGTCTCGTAGCACTTTAACTCCAGTTCAGTTTTTTTTGTTGTTTTGGTGCACTTTAGAGCGCTCTTATCTTCCTCTTTGCCATTTAGGATGCCTTCGTTCAGCCCCCGGCCCCCTGACGACATCTGTACTTTGTTGAAATCCCCCTCGGAGTTCCTCATTGATATCTCTGAGGGTTTTTTGGTCTCCCAGGCCCCCTTGGTTCTCCTCCACTCCCGTTGCTGAGCTCTCATGAGACACCCCCTATGCCCTATAGCCCCGTTTTAGCTCAGCAGGGTGCTTTGCGCACCTCTTTTCCCCTACAAACCCTACCCGAGTCCACCTCCGTTACCCTGGTCGGTCCTTCCGTCCTCTCACCCGTTTGGCGCGCCTCCGTTCGGTCCCCGAGGACATCCGTACTTTGTTTCACTCCCTTTAGAGCTCACTGCATCCTCGAGACTTCTTTGGTCTCTCCGATCCCTGCAACGATGCCTCTCGTTCTCTCATAACCTTTTCTAAAGACACCTTTGGGCTCCGCAGCAGTCTCTCTGTTTTTTTGTCTTACAGTATGTTTCTATTTGGTGGCTGGTACCCCAAAGACATCTATTGTCGGCTCAGATCTCCTCTTGAGTTTTTCAGAGAAGGCAATAGCCTTCTTCTATTTTTATCAACAGGTCTCCCGTGGGGTTTTTTGTTGTGTTTTGCAATTTATATTTGTTCTAGCTACTTAGGCGTTCATTAGGTTGCCTTATATGGCCTTTGAGATATTTTTTGTTTTTCTGTAGGGTTTTTGTGGTTTTTGTCTCTTGGGACTCTTCTAGTTCCCTTAAGGGTGTCTGTCAGAGAGACTGTCAAGGTGACTCTAAACTGTTGGTGATTTACAGTAAATAATTTACTTTCTAACCAGAGGAATTTTTGAGAAAGAGTTTTTATGGGATCTAATTGTGTTTTGTCATTCAGTCCTATCCGGAACATATTTCCGGTAGAAGTTAGGTAGCACGTACGGTCTTGCTAGCAATGAAGCCTAACCCCATAGCATCTTGGTTTTTTTATAGGGAACTAAAGCATGTAATTTTTGATAATAACATTGCTAATAAATTTAACGAGCTTCTTTCCTACATAGCTTAGTAGGACATCTATCTTATTCAATCCACACCCCAGAAAAAATTACATTTAATTCCTTACCTGGTCATGTTGCTGATGCAATAGATGCAGTTGTTGTAAAAGAGCAGATCTTGTAATTTCTAGTAAGGGTCATTTCCCCCATTTAAGTACTTTCAACATCGCAAACCTAAGGCATAGGAGAAACCTCCCCACTGCTCCTCCGGTAGCCTTTATGCCTTTTGGTGGTTTGCCCCTCCCCTTTCCCAGGTGAATGTGGGAAGGGTGGTGGGCGGGGCCAGGAGTATATGAGCCGCAGTCTCGCCTCAGGGAGCTCATTCTGCTTCTGGGCTTCACTGGTGTTAGTGCTTTGTTGTTTTTTCAGTTGACTGCAGATTTTAACCTGCTTTAGCTATTTAGGCAGGTGACTTTGTTTGAAGTAAGGGCTTTGGGACCAGTCAAGGTTCAGCAGCATATATAGTAGAAAGTACACTTGTATGTAGCTGCTTTTTTTTTTTTTTTTTTTCCT
This sequence comes from Theristicus caerulescens, assembly GCA_020745775.1. Lineage (NCBI taxonomy): Eukaryota > Metazoa > Chordata > Aves > Pelecaniformes > Threskiornithidae > Theristicus > Theristicus caerulescens. The sequence continues at coordinate 18,280 of CM036568.1, read as the reverse complement.
TAGCAATTTTGTATCGGTGTTCAGGGGTGGTAGGATGACTTAATAGTCTGAGTTAGTTTGTTCGTTTGTTTTTTTTAATTCTAAGTGCATTCTATTTTTCTGGAATTCCTGATTTTATTGAAGATAGAACCTTGTTTTCCTCACCAGTTTTGCTGCATAAGTTGTTGACACCATCTCTTTATAGGGCTGATGGTCAGATAATCTAGCAGGGGTTGAGGTGGGCATCTGTATATATAACTTTAGCATTTTTTTGAGAAAGTAGCAGGGTCATAACGCATAGAGTCTTTTGGGGTATGGAATAACTAATCAACTTTCCTGATTATTTCCAAATTACTGTGTTATTCCTAAAATCTTTTTGGATTGCAGTAGGCCTTTGCTAGATTATAAGTTTCAAGACTTAACTTATTTTGCCGGTCTGTAGCAGAGCCTGCAGTCTGTGGGAAGGTGGTAGATAAGCTGGGCTTGCAGAACATGGGGCATAGCTCAGAAGAGCAGCTCCCAAGGAGCAGCCGACATGGGGGGGTTCAGGGGTGCAAATACAAAGCAGGAGCTGTCGGGAAGGAGCGGGCTTCTTTCCCTGCTAAGTCAGGAGAAGAGAAGGGGTTTCTCAAGTTTTGGGAGCAGAGGATGGCTGGGAAAGGGAGGCGGGTTCATCAGCCTTTCTCAGATGGGTTTTGCAGTTTTATTTGGCTTTTGCTGAGGTCTGTTCTGTGTTTGTCTTTCCATGGCCAACGGGAGATACGACGGAGTCACGAGAGGCGTGGCGTAAACTGTCCAGGCCTCTGCATCGCAACATGCGGGACCGAACGTGAGACCAGTCTCATCTCGGAAAGCATTGGGTACATTAAGGTATGTAAAAAGATACCCTCTGGAACTCTCAGGTCTCCGCTCCTCCGTGCCTCTTTCTCACTTTATTCCCTGAGCTAATTTTTGCATCCGTCGCTTCACCGTCCATCAGGAGGTCACAGAAACTGTTACTTAGAGGCATTGACTGGGCACTTATTTCCAGTGCAGGCTTGTGTCGCCATCTTCCCTTGTATTTCTTGGAGAAGAGGATGTGTATTATTTGTGGTCTTAAAAATCTCCAGGGAGGGGCATGTCTTTTATTGCAGTCCGGGACACGCAAGCTTTTTCTCTTATTCTCTTTTTGCCTTTTTCCTTGAGCGCCCAAGGAGGCTTGCTCTAGTGTCGGTCATGACAATGATGTTCTTGTTTATAGTGTTACTAGCACCAGTTTCTGTAGTCGTAAGGTGTCCGTTTCAGATCTCCGAGTCGCCGTGTCATGCCGTTGCGGTTTCTCCATTGGCAGACTGCTGCCGTAATTCCCTAAGGGGCTTTGTAGGTCGTCGGGGTCGAGGGTCTCGAGCCGCTCTCGCGGCGGACCTCTCGTCCTCGTGGCGTAGTCTATCGGGCAGTCTCAGTTGCCACATGGTACCACGTTCAGAGCTTTTTTGAGCTTCCTGGGCTTTTCATATTCTCTGGGTTTTGGTTAGAATTTCTTTTGCAGGATTTCTGTTGTTTATTCCTGCAGGTGAAGTCAGATCTTCTTTTGACATCCAGGTCCCTGTGGTTCTCTTTCCTCTCGCTTTTCTTCTTTTGTAGTTATCCTCACCGGCTTTTTCCCACGACGGGAGCGGCGGAGAGGGGAGCGGTGCCGTTGGGCATCTGGGGAGGTAGCGTCAGGATTCCTCCCGCGTTTGCAGATCTGGCCCTGAGGAAGCCTGGTATGCGGGTCGATACCGTGAGTATGTATTATGTGGGTGCACTCATCCCTTTCAGAGTGTGTCAGAGGGTAAGGATTTTGTTATGTTTGGTGTCACGTCGTTCTGTTTTGTGTGGGAGGAAGCTGGCTATCTGACTGGTTTTGGGATCAGGTGGGGTACATGTGTTTTTAGGTCATATCTTATTTGCCAGGTGTTTTGAAGTAATCGTATCTGATTTTGCAGGGAGTCGTAAATGGGTTTGGGGCACCCCGACGGCAGGCGCCGTTGCCGCAAGGCAAAGCGGGGTCATAGCAGAGTTTTCCGTTTACGTGGATGGGCTAGGCCATCTCTGGCACAGACTCCTGTTATGCAGCGATCGGGGATGGTAGCTTTCTTTTGATTTCTCAAAGAACGAGAGGAGGATGGAGCGCGTCGTAAGAGCGTAATCGTTTTCTCTTCCTTTGGCAGTACAGGCATCCGAGGGCCAGCCCGCATTCGAGGAACAGCAGCAGGATATCAGTGTCGACTGTCAGCAGAGGAAGGAAGCTTCTTTCGGAGGCCAAGGTGATGAAGTAGAGTCCTTATTTGTTTGGTTGGATTTTCATCACGGGGTTGGCCAGGGGCTGGGACATGCAAAACACGGTCCTGGATGGGGGATCCGTCTGTGACATGGGAGGCCGTGAGAAATATCATGGACACTGCCGGACAGGCATTAGAACCCAGTGCTTGGGTCCGACTGACCTGGCAGAACCATCCCGCCATCTGAAGTAACGCATGCTTCTGTACCGAGATTTTAATAGCTCGGTCCGCATCACCTTTGGCTTTTCCTCATCGAGCTTGTATTTTGGTAAGAAACATCTCTCATCAAGCGTTTGGGTCTGCGGGGCCTCCGTGAGATTTTTGGCGTCTTGCTCCACGAGTTTTTGTGACCGTCGATTCTTCATATTCAGCATCCGTCTGCTGTCAGGTCTCCCGTAACTACAATGCAGTTTTGGCTTAAGACTTTATAGCGCAGCGTTACCTAATGGCAACGTCGCGTACGCAAGCAGCTTCCGGCAGCCCGGCGTCCTGTCCCGTACGTGTCGGCGCTGTCACGCGAGCGTGCCGCCTACCGAGGGGTTCTTCATGCTGCGGTTTATGGAGTCCTTCAGGAGTTATTTCTCCAGACGATGAAGAGGATCTGGGTAATTGCAGCAACATCCTAGGTAGCCTATGTGGTCTTTTTAAAAGATGGTTTCTGACCCCCAGCCCTCTGAAAGGCAAGTTGAGGGGCCGACGCTATCTTTGTGCGGGCGGTTGGGCGGGGGAAGCGCCGGCGGGGCAGGCGGGGGTTTTAAAATCAGCGTAGTGGAGAAGGCGGTTTGAGATCGGACATGTTTGGGCAGACAGAGGGCACGGGGTCCTTTCTGTAAAACAGGAGCGTCTGCTGGGCAGGGCGGGGTCCAGTGTGTGTTACTGTGTAGTCTTTGTAGTCTGTCTCCTGTGTCTCATACCATACCGTACTCAGGTCTCGATGCGTCCAGTCTTCTCCGTGTCCCGTGGGAACATCGAAATACCCAGGGTCTCGCAAGCTTCGGCTCGTCAATGTAATGCTAACTGAGCGCTTCCTTTATCATGCTATAAGTCTAAGGCACGTATCTTTCTTGTCTCTTGTGTATCAGAAGATTACAGATGGCAATTTATTGTGGTGGCGATTAAGGCGGCATCGCCGCTCGAGAGCGGTCAGTTTTCCCAGAGCCCTTTTCTGGGACTCCTTCCCTGCATCTTTATGTTCTTCAGTCTTTAAGCCTGGCTTCTCACGCATCTATCGTCACAGTTACGGACATGTGTTTATACATATCTTTTTATTGCTGGCAATGGCATTTGACATTTCAGGGGCCCCCACAGATTGTTCCTTGTGGCCCCATCGATGTGCTCGCCCAATGGCATCTCCAGGCCGGCAGTCGTTCCTCTTGCAGCGAGTTTTCTTAGATCTCTGGGTCGTGTCGTTTGTAGCGTTTGAGGGCGGTGTCGGTCTGCGCGTGTCTGTCTGTGGGTTGGAGCTGCTCTGCCTGGGGGTGTAGCGACGGTAGAGTCGGGGGAAGATTAGCACCGAGAGTGTACGGTTAATGTTAATATGCGTAGACCGGAGCCGTTTGGGAGCGGCACTACGGTGCTGCTAGTTGAGCAGATTGAATCTCAAAGGTGTTAAGGCTTGTATGGGTGGGGCTTCTATAACTCAAACATTATTTCTTTTAATGGCAGGCTGTAGTGGGGCTCTAGATGGTGTTCCTAAATGGGAACAAGACGTCTGGAATTGTTAAGCTATCCCTCTGCATCTGGGCGACTTCTTTGACGTTACCGCTTTTGCAGATGCGGAAGGATGAGCTGTGCAGGGTGATGGAGAGTCCATGTGGGTCGGCGTGTGGTGTTAGAGAGAAGATGTGACCGGTGGGTATACGACTAGGTTACAGTTTGGGTTTTTGGCTTTATTTTGAAGGTGTGAAGTCACGTGGGATATGGGCACCGGAGCTGACTCCGGCATGGTGAGCGATGACTAGCTGGCTGATGTAGCAGTTAGTTTTCAGGTGTCATATTGCGGGTGAAGCTTTAATCATCCCTTCTTGTTTGGGTTTTACAGGCGGTACGCATACTTCAATCTGGCAACCCAGAAACGGCAGAGGCAGCGCCGGAAACGGGCCGAGGTAAAGGAGGGGAAGATGGGAATCGGTGTGGGCAGGGTCTCATTTTGGGTAGTATCTCGGCATGTATTATTTGCTTTGATTGTTGCAGACGATGCACGTAGTGTCAGAGGAACGAAGCAGCATTTTGAGCGGTCCAAGAAAGCGAGGCGGTCGCGGGCCTGTTGGCGCCCAAGAGTAAAGTATCCCGCGGCAACTCGGTGAATCTTTTCTCTTTGGTTTTGCAGGTTCCGTGCGGCCTGTCTTTGGAATCGGATGAGCATTGGAGGAGAGGGGGGAAGTAGCGAGGCAGAGCATGGGATCGGTGACTTTTCACGAGCACAATGGTTATTTTGTGTCTCTTGGCATCTTCGGTGCCACAAGGGGCTGTGACATTCCACTCTCTTTCTGGGGCTGCCGTAGAGCCTCGTCACATCGCCAGGTGCCACGGACCTTCGTGCCGGACGGCGTCTTCCGTCCGGGTGTCATTCTTCTTGCCGAGAGTTCTCTCTCGTCCTTGTTTGTAGTGTTGCGTGGAGGGTAGGTCTGTGTGTTTGGCCTGGAGCCACCCTGCCCGGGGGGGTGTAGAGTCAGGGGGTAGGGGGGACAGCGATAACAGTCTAAGGTTAATGTGTTGCTATGCTTAGACTGAGGCAAAGTTTGTACAGTCACCTCGGACGGAGTAGCTGTTGGCAGTGTGGGAGGACAGCAGTTATTGTAGCGTTAGGCGGGTGCCGAGGGGATGACTGTAGCGATCTCAGGGAGGCAGCTAGAGTACAAGCTTGCTCATTCTGCTTGAGTGGAATGAATCTCAAAGGTGTTAAGGCTTATATGTGTAGGCCTTAATATTTCAGATATGTTTTTTCCATAGTAGGCTGCGGTTGGCCTGTAGATGGTATTGCTAAATAAGAACAAGACCTCTGGAATTGTTAAGGTATTGCTCAGCATCCAGGTGACTTGTTTGGTGTTATTTGATTTGGAGATGCAGAAGCACGAGCCGTCCAGCGTGACAAAGGTGAGGCGAGGTTCAGCGCTGTAAGAAGGCGGGTCGGTGTGTGGTGTTAGAGGGCAGCTGTGACCGGTACCTATTCTACTACATTATGGTGTTTCTATCTTTTTATTCTGAAGGTTCCAAGTGAGGAGCAATGTGGGATATGGGCCCCGGAGCTGACTTTAGCAGAGCGAGGGGGGGATCGGTGGGCTGAAGGAGCGGTTATTTTTGAGGTGTTGCGTGCGGCCGGTCCAGTTCTAAGCAACCCCTGTTGTTTGGGTCTTACAGGCGGTGCGTCAGCCTCAAGGCGGCAACCCAAACGGACGGAGGCGGGGTGGACGAGCTTTTCAAGGTAAAGGAGGGCGAGACGGGGATCGGTGCGGGCAGGCTGTGGTTTTGGACAGTCTATCAGCATGTGCCTTCTCGCTTGTGCTTTTGCAGGTGCCATACCTAGGCTCGGAGGGGTGAAACCACCTGGTGACGAGCGGTCCCGGAAGGTGAGGCGGTGGTGGGCCGGGTTGGCGTCTAATGGCCAAGTATTGTATGGCGACTGAGTTGTGGTGTTTCTCTTTGGTGTTGCAGGTTCCGTGGGGGCTGCCTTTGGAACTGGAGGAGCGTTTGAGGTGAGCTGGGTAGTAGGGAGCGTGGGGCTGATGAGTTCTTGCAATCCAAAGGTAATTTTCTGTCTCTCGGAATCCTAGGTGCCGGAAGCAATGACAGCTGTGGCGTCCGACTCTGGAATTGCAACGGAGAGGGTGAGCAGCGTGCCACGGTGCGTCTGAGGTGGCAGATGTTGTGCGAAAGGTCCGTGTGAACCGATGCGATGCTGACTGAAGGCGTTGCTTGGTTTAGTTTTGCAGATGGTGGAGAGGAACCAGGTGACTGCAGGATGAATCCAGCGGGCCGAGCGTGGTTTTGCTTCTCGGATGGATTTGGACTCACAGCCGTCTGCAAGCTAAGTTGAGGCACTGGTGCTGGAGAGGGGTCGGGGGAGGGAGGATACAAGGCTGGCCATTGCAGGAAGGGGTTTTTAAACATAGCGCAGGGGAGAGGGCTGTCCAGGAACAGTGCCCTCGGGTCAGGTAAAGGGAGCAGGTTAGTCTTCAGCATGATGCCAGCACGGGCCGGGCAGTTCCAGGCTGTGTTTCTTGTTGTGTAGATTGTGTGGTCTGTCTTCTGTGTCTTTAGGAGGTTGACGGGTGTCGATGTTGTCTCTGTGCCCAAGCAGGGTGGCATGCGCCTCGGGTTTTGCGAGTCGGGCGTCATCCGTAGCGTCTCGAATGCCTGTGCTCGTCAGCATAGTGTCAATCAGCACTTTTTTTCTGGCGTCACAAGCGTGTGGCGTGGATCGGTCTGGCGTCTCAGAGGTTTCTGGGCAGTCCCATTTTGCGGCGTCGTTCCCGGCTGCGTGAGCAGCTGTGCTCTTGCTGTCCGTTTTTGCGGACTGGGCTTTCTTGCCTGCATCCTTATATTCTTAGGTCTTGATACCGAGCTCATTGCGCCTACATCCTCACAGTTTTGAGAGTCACTTCTTGTAGGTCCGTGACGTTCCACTATCTTTCTGGGGCTGCCGTAGAGCCTCGTCACATCGCCGTCACGGTCCCGCAGGTGGTCTTGCCGGACGGCGTCTTCCGTCCGGGTGTCGTTCTTCTTGCCGAGAGTTCTCTCTCGTCCTTGAGGCACGTTGTTTGTAGCGCTCTGTGGAGTGTAGGGGTGTGTGTTTGGCCTGGAGCTGCCCTGCCTGGGGGGTGTGGCATCAGGGGGTAGGTGGAATAGCGATAAGAGCCTGTGGCTAATGCGTTGCTATGCCTAGACTGTTGAGGCAAAGGTTGTACAGTCGTCTTGGACAGAGTAGCTGAGGGATTAGAGGGAAGATGTGTGTGGTAGCTATATGACTGCATTATGGTTCTAACATGTTTTTTTAATGTGAAGGTTCCAAGTGTGGAGCCATGTGGGATATGGGCCCCGGAGCTGACTCAGGGAAGGTGAGCGGGGATTGGTGGGCTGAAGGAGCCGTTGTTTTTGAGGTGTTGTGTGCGGCCGGTCCAGTTCTAAGCAACCCCTGTTGTTTGGGTCTTACAGGCGGTGTGTCAGCCTCAAGGCGGCAACCCAAACGGACGGAGGCGGGATGGACGAGCTTTTCAAGGTAAAGGATGGTGAGACGGGGATCGGTGCGGGCAGGTTGTGGGTTTGGACAGTCTATCAGCACGTGCCTTTTTGCTTGTGCTTTTGCAGGTGCCATACCTAGGCTCGGAGGGGTGAAACTGCCTGGTGACGAGCGGTCCCGGAAGGTGAGGCGGTGGTGGGCCGGGTTGGTGTCTAATGGCCAAGTATTGCATGGCAACTGAGTTGTGGTGTTTCTCTTTGGTGTTGCAGGTTCCGTGGGGGCTGCCTTTGGAACTGGAGGAGCGTTTGAGGTGAGCTGGGTAGTAGGGAGCATGGGGCTGATGAGTTCTTGCAATCCAAAGGTAATTTTCTGTCTCTCGGAATCCTAGGTGCCGGAAGCAATGACAGCTGTGGCGTCCGACTCTGGAATTGGCACGGAGAGGGTGAGCAGCGTGCCACGGTGCGTCTGAGGTGGCGGATGTCGTGCGAATGGTCCGTGCGGACCGATGCGATGCTGACTGAAGGCGTTGCTTGGTTTAGTTTTGCAGATGGTGGAGAGGAACCAGGTGACCGCAGGATGAATCCAGCGGGCCGAGCGTGGTGTTCCTGGTCCAAGATGGATTTGGACTTGCAGCCATGTGCAAGCTAAGTTGAGGCACTGGTGCTGGAGAGGGGTTGGGGGAGGGAGGGTGCAAGGCTGGCCACTGCAGGAAGGGGTTTTTAAACATAGCGCAGGGGAGAGGGCTGTCCAGGAACAGTGCCCTCGGGTCAGGTAAAGGGAGCAGGTTAGTCTTCAGCATGATGCCAGCACGGGCCGGGCAGGGCAGTTCCAGGCTGTGTCTGTTGTTGTGTAGATTGCGTGGCCTGTCTTCTGTGTCTTTAGGAGGTCGACGGGTGTCGATGTTGTCTCTGTGCCCAAGCAGGGTGGCATGCGCCTCGGGTTTTGCGAGTCGGGCGTCATCCGTAGCGTCTCGAATGCCTGTGCTTGTCAGCATAGTGCCAATCAGCACTTCTTTTCTGGCGTCACAAGCGTGCGGTGTGAATCGGTCAGGCATCTCCTTTTTTTGCGGCGTCGTTCCCGGCTGCGTGAGCAGCTGTGCTCTCTTGCTGTCCGTTTTTGCGGACTGGGCTTTCTTGCCTGCATCCTTACGTTCTTAGGTCTTGAAGCCAGGATTGTTGCGCCTATGTGCTCTCAGTTTTGAGAGGAAGTTATTGTCAGGGGCTGTGACGTTCCACTCTCTGGGGCCGCCGTAGAGCCTCGTCACATCGCCGTCACGGTCCCGCAGGTGGTCTTGCCGGACGGCGTCTTCCGTCCGGGTGTCGTTCTTCTTGCCGAGAGTTCTCTCTCGTCTTTGCGGCACGTTGTTTGTAGCGCTCTGTGGAGTGTTGGGGTGTGTGTTTGGCCTGGAGCTGCCCTGCCCGGGGGTTGTGGCATCGGGGGGTAGGTGGAATAGCGATAAGAGCCTGTGGCTAATGCGTTGCTATGCCTAGACTGTTGAGGCAAAGGTTGTACAGTCCTCTTGGACAGAGTAGCTGAGGGATTAGAGGGAAGATGTGTGTGGTGGCTATATGACTGTATTATGGTGTTTCTAACATTTTTATCTAACATTGTTTTATCTAACATTTAAGGCAGTATCTCAGCATGTGCCTTTTTGCTTGCGTTTTTGCAGGTGCCGCACATAAGCTCGGAGGGGTGATGCTGCATGCGGAGGAGTGGTCCCAGAAGGTGAGGGGGTGGTGGGCCGGGTTGGCATCTAATAGCCAAGTATTGCATGGCAACTGAGTTATGGTGTTTCTCTTTGGTGTTGCAGGTTCCGTGGGGGCTGCCTTTGGAACTGGAGGAGCGTTTGAGGTGAGCTGAGTAATAGGGAGCGTGGGATTAGTGATTTTTTTTTTTTTGCAAGGGTAAAGGTAACTTTCTCTGTCTTGGTATCCTAGGAACCAGAAGACATGACAGCTGTGGAGTCCGACTCTGGAATCCGTGGGGAGGTGGTGAGCAGCACATCATGGTGCATCAGAGGTGGCAGATGTTGTAGAAGCGGTGCGTGTTGACCGTTGCAATGCTGACCGAAGGCACTGTTTTTGTTTTGCAGATGCTGGAGAAGAACCAGGTGACCTCAGGATGAATCCAGCGGGCTGAGCGTGGTTTTCCTTCTCGAGGATGGATTTGGACTCTCAGCTGTCTGCAAGCTAAGTTGAGGCACTGGTGCTGGAGAGGGGTCGGGGGAGGGAGGGTGCAAGGCTGGGCGTTGCGGGAAGGGTTTTTTTTAAACGTAGCGCAGGGGAGAGGGCTGTACAGGAACAGTCCCCTCTGGGCAGATAAAGGGAGCAGGTTAGTCTTCGGCTCGATGCCAGTGTGTGCCGGGCAGGGCAGTTCCAGGCTGCGTCTGTTGTTGTGTAGATCGTGTGATCTGTCTTCTGTGTGTTAGGACTTTATGAGGTCTCAGTGTTGTCTTTGTGCCCAAGGAGGGCGGCATGCATCTCAGGTTTTGCGAGTCAGGCGTCATCCGTAGCATCTCGAATGCCTGTACGTGTCGACATAGTGCCAATCAGCACTTCTTTTCTGGCATCACAAGCGTGCGGCATGAATCGGTCTGGCGTCTCCGGGCGGTCCTTTTTTGCGGCGTCATTCCCGGCTGCGTGAGCAGCTGTGCTCTCTTGCTGTCCATTTTTGCGGACTGGGCTGCTTTTGCCTGCGTCCCTATGTTCTTACATCTTGAAGCCGGTACTGTTGCGCCTACATCCTGTCAATTTTGAGAATAACTTCTTGCTAGGGGCTGTGACGTTCCACTCTCTGGGGCTGCTGCAGAGCCTCGTCACACTGCCATCACGGTCCTGCAAGTCGTCTTGGTGGCCGGCGTCTTCCATCCAGGTGTCGTTCTTCTTGCCGAGAGTTCTCTCTCGTCCTTGAGGCATGTTGTTTGTCGTGTTCTGTGGAGTGTCTGTGTGTGTGTTTGGCTTGGGGCTACCCTGCCCGGGAGGTGTAGAGTCAGAGGGTAGGTGGAATAGCGATAAGAGTCTACGGTTACTGTGGTGCTCTGCCTAAACTGTTGAGGCGAAGATTGTACAGTCACCTTGGATGGCGTAGCTGAGGGGTTAGAGGGAAGATGTGACTCGTGGCTTTTCGACTACTTTATGGTTTTTCTAACTGTTTGGTTTTTTTTCTTTTTTAATGTGAAGGTTCCAAGTGTGGAGCAATGTGGGATATGGGCCCCGGAGCTGACTCGGGGAAGGTGAGCGGGGATCGGTGGGCTGAAGGAGGGGTTATTTTTGAGGTGTTGTGTGCGGCCGGTCCAGTTCTAAGCAACCCCTGTTGTTTGGGTCTTACAGGCGGTGCGTCAGCCTCAAGGCGGCAACCCAAACGGACGGAGGCCGGGCAGACGAGGTGTCAAGGTGAAGGAGGGTAAGAAGGGGATCTATGTGGGCAGGCTGTGGGTTTGGGCAGTATGTCAGCACACGCCTTCTCGCTTGTGTTTTTGCAGGCGCCGCACCTAGGCTCAGAGGCACGCTGCCGCCCGCCTGTTGAGGAGCGGTCCCGGAAGGTGAGATGGTGGTGGGCTGGGTTGGTGTCTAATGGCCAAGTGTTGTCTGGCCACTGAGTTGCAGTGTTTCTCTTTGGTTTTACAGGTTCTGTGGGGGCCGCCTTGGGAACTGGAGGAGCGTTTGAGGTGAGCTGGGTAGTAGGGAGCGTGGGGCTGGTGACTTCTTGCAAGCGTAAAGGCAATATGTCTCTTGGTATCCTAGGTGCCGGAAGCAACGACGGTCGTGGCGTCCAACTCCGGAATCGGCGCGGAGCAGGTGAGCGGCGCGGCGCATCCGAGGTGGCGGATGTCGTGCGAAAGGTCCGTGCGGACCGATGCGATGCCGACCGATAGCATTGTTTTTGTTTGGCAGATGGTGGAGAGGAACCAGGTGACCGCAGGATGAATCCAGCGGGCCGAGCGTGGTTTTCCTTCTCGAGGATGGATTTGGACTCGCGGCCGTCTGCAAGCTAAGTTGAGGCACTGGTGCTGGAGAGGGGTCGGGGGAGGGAGGGTGCAAGGTTGGCCACTGCAGGAAGGGGTTTTTAAACATAGCGCAGGGGAGAGGGCTGTCCAGGAACAGTGCCCTCGGGTCAGGTAAAGGGAGCAGGTTAGTCTTCAGCATGATGCCAGCACGGGCCGGGCCGGGCAGTTCCAGGCTGTGTCTGTTGTTGTGTAGATTGTGTGGTCTGTCTTCTGTGTCTTTAGGAGGTTGACGGGTGTCGATGTTGTCTCTGTGCCCAAGCAGGGTGGCATGCGCCTCGGGTTTTGCGAGTCGGGCGTCATCCGTAGCGTCTCGAATGCCTGTGCTCGTCAGCATAGTGCCAATCAGCACTTCTCTTTTGGCGTCACAAGCGTGCGGCGTGAATCGGTCTGGCATCTCGGGGCGGTCCTTTTTTGCGTCGTCGTTCACGGCTGCGTGAGCAGCTGTGCTCTCTTGCTGTCCGTTTTTGCGGACTGGGCTTTCTTGCCTGCATCCTTACGTTCTTAGGTCTTGAAGCCAGGATTGTTGCGCCTACGTGCTCTCAGTTTTGAGAGGAACTTATTGTCAGGGGCTGTGACGTTCCACTCTGTGGGGCTGCCGTAGAGCCTCGTCACATCGCCGTCACGGTCCCGCAGGTTGTCTTGCCGGACGGCGTCTTCCGTCCGGGTGTTGTTCTTCTTGCCGAGAGTTCTCTCTCGTCTTTGCGGCACGTTGTTTGTAGCGCTCTGTGGAGTGTAGGGGTGTGTGTTTGGCCTGGAGCTGCCCTGCCCGGGGGGTGTGGCATCGGGGGGTAGGTGGAATAGCGATAAGAGCCTGTGGCTAATGCGTTGCTATGCCTAGACTGTTGAGGCAAAGGTTGTACAGTCGTCTTGGACAGAGTAGCTGAGGGATTAGAGGGAAGATGTGTGTGGTGGCTATATGACTGCATTATGGTGTTTCTAACATGTTTTTTTTTTTTTTAATGTGAAGGTTCCAAGTGTGGAGCCATGTGGGATATGGGCCCCGGAGCTGACTCAGGGAAGGTGAGCGGGGATTGGTGGGCTGAAGGAGCCGTTGTTTTTGAGGTGTTGTGTGCGGCCTGTCCAGTTCTAAGCAACCCCTGTTGTTTGGGTCTTACAGGTGGTGTGTCGGTCTCGAAGCGGCAACCCAAATGGATGGAGGCGGGGCGGATGAGCTTTTAAAGGTAAAGGAGGGCGAGAAGGGGATGGGTGCGGGCAGGCTGTGGTTTTGGGCAGAATGTCATCATGTGCCTCTCTGGGTTTTTGCAGGTGTTGTTTGGAGGGGTGATGCTGCCTGCTGAGGAAGGGTCTGGAAGGTGAGGCGGTGGTGGGCCGGGTTGGTGTCTAATGGCCAAGTATTGCATGGCGACTGAGTTGTGGTGTTTCTCTTTGGTGTTGCAGGTTCCGTGGGGGCCGTCTTGGGAACTGGAGGAGCGTTTGAGGTGAGCTGGGTAGTAGGGAGCGTGGGGCTGATGAGTTCTTGCAAGGGTAAAGGTAACTTTCTCTGTCTTGGTATTCTAGGTGCTAGAAGCGACCAGAGCCACAGTGTCTGAGTCTGGAATCAGTGTGGAGCTGGTGAGTGTCGTGCCTTGGTGCATCTGTGGTGGTGGATGTTGTGGAAGAGGTCTGTATCGACCGATGTGATGGTGACTGAGGGCACTGTTTTTGTTTGGCAGATGCTGGAGAGGAACCAGGTGACCGCAGGATGAGTCCAGCGGGCCGAGCGTGGTTTTCCTTCTCGAGGATGGATTTGGACTCGCGGCCGTCTGCAAGCTAAGTTGAGGCACTGGTGCTGGAGAGGGGTCGGGGGAGGGAGGGTACAAGGCTGGCCATTGCAGGAAGGGGTTTTTAAACATAGCGCAGGGGAGAGGGCTGTCCAGGAACAGTGCCCTCGGGTCAGGTAAAGGGAGTAGGTTAGTCTTCGGCTTGATGCCAGCGTGTGCCGGGCAGGGCAGTTCCAGGCTGTGTCTGTAGTTTGTGTTGTCTGTCTTCTGTGTGTTAGGAGTTTGAGGTCTCAATGTTGTCTGTGTGCCCAAGCAGGGTGGCATGCATCTCAGGGGTTGTGACTCAGGTGTCATCCCTAGCATCTTGAATGCCTGTACTTGTGGGCATAGTGCCGATCGGGCGCTTCTTTTCTGGCGTCACAAGCGTGCGGCGTGGATCGGTCTGGCGTCCCGGAGGTTTCCAGGCGGTCCTTTTTTCAGCATCTTTCTCGGCTGCATCAGCAGCTGTGCTTTCTTGCTGTCCGTTTTTGCAGACTGGGCTTTCTTGCCTGCATCCTTACGTTCTTAGGTCTTGAAGCCGGGCTCGTTGCGCCAACATCCTCTCAGTTTTGAGAGTAACGTCTTGTTAGGGGCTGTGACGTTCCACTCTCTTTCTGGGGCTGCCGTGGAGCCCTGTCACATCGCCGTCACGGTCCCGCAGGTCTTCTTGCCGGATGGTGTCTTCCGTCCGGGTGTCGTTCTTCTTTGCTGAGAGTTCTCTCTCGTCCTTGAGGCATGTTGTTTGTAGTGTTCTGTGGAGTGTGTGTGTGTGTGTTTGGCCTGGAGCTGCCCTGCCTGGGGGGTTTAGGGTCGGGGTAGGTGGGACAGTAGTAAGAGTCTACGGTTACTGTGTTGCTCTGCCTAGACTGTTGTGGCAAAGCTTGTACAGTCATTTTGGAGTGACAACCTGTCAGTAGGTTCTGCTTATTTAATCATGTGTTATGGGGATGTGCAGAGCCATGTGGGGAGGTGCCTTTCAGGGGTATCAGGGGTTTGGTCAGCTTTAAGTGGTTTGATTAGGGTGGCCTGTTCGGGTGGAGGTCATCTGGGCGGGTTTTTTATTTTTTGGAGAGCTGGTAGGTATTGTTAAGTGGCTTGCAGAGTCCCTTTAGTTGTGTTTAGCATGTGCCCCAGAGCTATATGGATTCCCAGAGAAAATCCTCAGGTGAGTCTCACCAGAGAGTACAAATCAAAGCGATGAAGTAGCGGGATCGTGGCATGTTGCGAAGCATCTTCCTTGGCTTGCCGTCAAGGAAGCTCAAACTTGGGAATCGTACAGATCCATGATGATGTTGAGAGGCGCACGGTGAGGCTGTTCCGGGGATGGCTCTAGAAGCTGGGTGAGGAGCTATAACGGCGGGTGGGCGGTGTAACAGTTGTGTTTTGAGCGAGTGGCTGTTGAAGGAGCATTTATTTTGTGAATGTGTCTAACCTTGTATGTGTGAAGTATTTTATTGCAGGTTGTATATAATGTTGAGAGTTATTTTTTAATGCAAATAAAATTAGAATAAAAAAACCCCAGCCGGGGGATTTTTTTTTTTCTCCCTCGGCTGGGTTTTTTTTTCCTCGGTCCCGGCCGCTCTGCGAGGCGATGCGCATCGCCAATGTTTGGGCGGAGGTCCGGCTCGGGACGGGGTTTTCGCAGGCAGGGTGATTTTTCGAGGCCCCCGGGAACGGCGTTCCCGGGGAGCACGGCAGATGTGGGGCGACGGCGTGTCGCGGCGTGCGGGCGGCAGAACGGATCGGGCGGGAGCGAGGTGGGGTTTGTGCGGTAGCTGAATGAGGGGTGTGTTTTGAATGCATCTAACCTTTCATGATTGTGTGGTGGTTGCAGGAGTGTGTTGTGTTTGTGAATGTGGCTAACCTTGTATGTGTGAAGTATGTCATTGCAGGTTTATATATAATGTTGAGAGTTATTTTTTTAATGCAAATAAAATTAGAATAAAAAAACCCCAGCCGGGGGATTTTTTTTTTCTCCCTCGGCTGGGTTTTTTTTTTCCTCGGTCCCGGCCGCTCTGCGAGGCGATGCGCATCGCCAATGTTTGGGCGGAGGTCCGGCTCGGGACGGGGTTTTCGCAGGCAGGGCGATTTTTCGAGGCCCCCGGGAACGGCGTTCCCGGGGAGCACGGCAGATGCGGGGCCACGGTGTGGCGTGCGGGCGGCAGAACGGATCGGGCGGGAGCGAGGTGGGGTTTGTGCGGTAGCTGAATGAGGGGTGTGTTTTGAATGCATCTAACCTTTCATGATTGTGTGGTGGTTGCAGGAGTGTGTTTTGTTTGTGAATGTGGCTAACCTTGTATGTGTGAAGTATGTTATTGCAGGTTGTATATAATGTTGAGAGTTATTTTTTTTAATGCAAATAAAATTAGAATAAAAAAACCCCAGCCGGGGGATTTTTTTTTTCTCCCTCGGCTGGGTTTTTTTTTCCTCGGTCCCGGCCGCTCTGCGAGGCGATGCGCATCGCCAATGTTTGGGCGGAGGTCCGGCTCGGGACGGGGTTTTCGCAGGCAGGGCGATTTTTCGAGGCCCCCGGGAACGGCGTTCCCGGGGAGCACGGCAGATGTGGGGCGACGGCGTGTCGCGGCGTGCGGGCGGCAGAACGGATCGGGCGGGAGCGAGGTGGGGTTTGTGCGGTAGCTGAATGAGGGGTGTGTTTTGAATGCATCTAACCTTTCATGATTGTGTGGTGGTTGCAGGAGTGTGTTTTGTTTGTGAATGTGGCTAACCTTGTATGTGTGAAGTATGTCATTGCAAGTTGTATATAATGTTGAGAGTTATTTTTTTTTAATGCAAATAAAATTAGAATAAAAAAACCCCAGCCGGGGGATTTTTTTTTTTTCCTCCCTCGGCTGGGTTTTTTTTTCCTCGGTCCCGGCCGCTCTGCGAGGCGATGCGCATCGCCAATGTTTGGGCGGAGGTCCGGCTCGGGACGGGGTTTTCGCAGGCAGGGCGATTTTTCGAGGCCCCCGGGAACGGCGTTCCCGGGGAGCACGGCAGATGTGGGGCGACAGCGTGCGGGCGGCAGAACGGATCGGGCGGGAGCGAGGTGGGGTTTGTGCGGTAGCTGAATGAGGGGTGTGTTTTGAATGCATCTAACCTTCCATGAATGTGTGGTGGATTTTTGTTTCTTTGCAGGTTCTGTGTGGAGTTGAAATTGTTTTTCAGACATTTAGACATGAAAATGAAAATCAAAAACTGTAGCTGGGGAATTCAGTTTTTTATGTCAGCAGGGGTGGTTTTTGGTTTTTTGGAGCACCACAGCAATTACTGACCTGGAGTTTGGTGACGTGATGAACAGTTACCAATGTCTAAGGTCAGTCATCTCTCAAAGCTATAAACGGTGGAACAGCGTGAGAACATTTGAGCCCTCCCGGACCGCAGGGGACCCCACCAGCATCTCCCTACGAGCGGGACGAGTCTCGGAGCCGTGCAGTCTGCGTACAGAGGCCGGACGACGGGATCGGGGCCAATCTCTGACGCCTCTCGCTCCTCTAGAGTCAACCTTCGCCCGTTATGATCATCGTTCGATGCGCGTATATCACGAAACTCGAGGGGAGTTTGTACTAGGTACCTTTTATATATGGTTATTGTGAATATTTTGCTAAGTTGTGAGCGTGACTCGGCCTAGCCTGTACGTGTGCATTGCGATACCAATGTTGTCATAAATCCTTTGTAATGACTTTGTAAACGGTAAATGAACCAATGAGTAGCTATTGTGAAATTCCAGCCATGTTGTCTTGACTACGCACCCCCCCTTAAAGCGCCGCTAGCGCAGAGTCATCCTTAGCCATAAACCGTCGACCAAGTCTGGGACTAGGATCGGATCCAGCCGCACCTAGGCTCCTCTCGAAGAGGGAGTTTAGAAAGCAAGGGGGTCCGTTCCGAACCTCGTGACTCGACGGGAGGGCCCTCCTTCCCCCCCCCCCCGGTATTCTGTTCCAACTCTATAGTGCCTGTATTTGTCTAGATGTATATGTTCCTTTTGGTTTGAATGCGCCTATATTCTATTTGGCGTAGAAGTAATAACAAAGCTTGCTGTTAATAGGGCTCTAAGGTATAGTAAAATAATAAAGTTTTAATCAAGTTGTACTAAATGTTTTGGGTGGTCTGTTTTGTCTGCCGAGTCTGTATTAAAAGTTTATGACCGGTTGTCATTAAGGTGTCAATAAGTTGGATCTGTTTTGTATCCTATGTCAGCATAGAAAGTTTGAAAACGGTCACAGTAAAGTTTTGGTCGGTCCGTTTTGTATTTTATGTCCGTATGTAAAATTTGAAAGGGGTCATCATAGTTTTGTATCCTGCGTCCGTATTGAAACTTGACAAGCGGTCGGTAATAAAGTTGAGGTCGATCCGTTGCATCTCCTGTGTCTTTGTTAACACCTGTTTTCACATTGTAATAAAGTAGTAGTTTGGCGTGTTCTCTGTTGTGAGACCATAATAAGACTTCAGAGGCGGTTGTCACCAAGGTTGCGTTCGATCGGCTTTGTATCCTCTGCCTGCGGTTAAAATTGTGAAAGTGGTTGCGTGCGAGGTTAAGTTTGATCGGGTTTGTATCCCATGTCTGTACGGAAACTTTGAAAAGGGTTGTATTAAAGGTTTTTTTGGGGTCAGGTTTTGTATCCTGTGTCTGTACAAAAAGTTTAGAACTGGTTGTTGTATTACAGTTTTATTTGTCGGGTCTTGTTTTGTATCCTGTGTCTGTATTGAAACTTGAGGACTGGATGTATGGATGGTGTACTTGAATCTGTTTTGTATCTTATGTCTGTAGGTAAACTTTGAGTAGGGTTGTAGCTAAGTTTTGTAGTTTGGTCAGTTTTGTCTCCTGTGTCTGTATTAACTTTCAAAGCAGTTGTAGTAATAAAGTTATTTTACTGTGTTGTCTGTCGTGTCTTTCTCTTTGTCCCCTGGTGCTGGTCTTTGTCTCTCGTGTCTTTCTCTTTGTCCCCTGGTGCTGGTCTTTCTCTCTTGTGTCTTTCTCTTTGTCCCTCATGTCTCTTTTTGTTCCCTGGTGCTGGTCTTTGTTCCCTGGTGCTGGTCTTTGTTCCCTGGTGTG